>OFHV01004212.1:0-98914 GCA_900245895.1 Lacerta bilineata
CCCTGGCTTTAGCTGAGATTCCGACATGGCAGGGGGTTGGACTGGATGACCCCTGGGGTTCCCTTCCCACTCTACGAATCTACGACCTGCAAGCCATCTTGGCTGGAGGTGTTTGTGCGTGGAGAGAGAGAGAGAGAGGCTGCGCAATAAGCTTTCCCCCCCCCCTTCCACCCATTTTTTGCAGATTCAGCAGATCTCGGCTGGCGAGAGCGATTTCCTCTCCGCGCTCCTCCTCTCCTAACCAGGCACCCGCAGTCTCTGCACTGCCTCTCCTCTGCAGTCAATTCCCCCCCCCCAAAAAAAACCCCCACACAAAACACACAGAGATTCATATATGCCCTCCAGGACATTGCAACTGCGGCACAGGGAATCGCGCGTGAAAAGAGAGATTTGCGGGCAGACCGAGTGGATCTGACCCACGTCTCCCTGCCTGACAAAGGCAGAAGATTTTGCAGAGAGAGAAAGGTCACACAGATCACTTCGTCACCCGACAAAACATGTGTCAATTAAGAGGAAAGCACGCACCCAAAATGTGTCTGTTTGCGAAACGGGTTTGCCAAAAGCCATTCATCTCGCTGCCTTTTCTCCCTTTGGACGTCTCAGAACCGCAAGTTATGCTATCTGGGCCTGCCTCACAGTATCAAAGGGCTGTAGAGTTGCAAAGGGACCCCCAGGGGTCATCCAGTCCAACCCCCTTTGCGATGCAGGAATCTCAGCTGAAGCATCCCTGACAGGTGGCCATCCAAACTCTGCTTAAAAGACCTCCAAAGGAAGGAGAGCCGGCCACCTTCCATCCCGCGGCCGAACAGCTCTTACTCACCTGTGCCTGGTAGATGCTGCCGGGGTCGCGTCCTAGTCCCACGAAGCGGTTCGCAGGGGGTGTGCCTGGGGCGGAGTAGGCTGAGGAAGGGAAGGAGGGGGGAGAGGAAGAAAGGAGGGAGGGGGGGAACACAGCACAGTTTAGAAAACAAACTCAAAACAAACCCCTGACCACCAATTCCGACCCATTCATGGGGAAACCACCCAGAATAATCTTCCTTCCTTCCTTCCTTCCTTCCTTCCTTCCTTCCTTCCTATCTTTCTTTTCCTTCCTTCCTATATTTCCCTCCCTCCCTCCCATCCACCTTCCTTCCTACCTCTTTCTCATCTTTCTATTCCTTCCTTCCTTCCTTCCTTCCTTCCTTCCTTCCCTCTTTCTTTCCCTCCCTCCCTCCCTCCTCCCTCCCTCCCTTCCTTTCCTTCCTTTCCTTCCTTCCTTCCTTCCTTCCTGTTACTTCCATCCTCCTTCCTTCCAATCTTTCTTTTCCTTTCTATCTTTCTGTTCGTTCGTTCCTTCCTATCTTTCTTTTCCTTCCTTCCTTCCTTCCTTCCTTCCTTCCTTCCTTTCTGTTACTTCCATCCTCCTTCCTTCCAATCTTTCTTTTCCTTTCTATCTTTCTGTTCATTCCTTCCTTTCTATCTTCCTTCCTTCCTATCTTTCTTTTCCTTCCTTCCTTCCTTCCTTCCTATCTTTCTGTTACTTCCTTCCTTCCTTCCTATCTTTCTTTTCCTTCCTTCCTATATTTCCCTCCCTCCCTCCCATCCACCTTCCTTCCTACCTCTTTCTCATCTTTCTATTCCTTCCTTCCTTCCTTCCTACGTTCCTTCCTTCCTTCCTTCCTTCCTTCCTTCTTCTTTTCCTCCTCCTCCCTCCCTCCTCCCTCCCTTCCTTCCTATCTTTCTTTTCCTTCCTTCCTTCCTTCCTTCCTTCCTTCCTTTCTGTTACTTCCATCCTCCTTCCTTCCAATCTTTCTATTCCTTTCTATCTTTCTGTTCGTTCGTTCCTTCCTATCTTCCTTCCTATCTTTCTTTTCCTTCCTTCCTTCCTTCCTTCCTTCCTTCCTTCCTTCCTTCCTTCCTTCCTTCCTATCTTTCTTTTCCTTCCTTCCTTCCTCTCTTCCTTCCTTCCTTCGATTTAAATGCCCGCCCCCCAATCACAAAATCTCAGAGTGGCTCACAGGACAAAACACGAGGTAAAAACCACAAGCAGATAGTTAAATCGAAAACAGCAACCCATCTCCTCCCCACAAACACATTTAAGAGGCTGCAGAAGGTTGAAAGGGACAGACTGTGAAGAAACGGCAAAGCCGGCGGCGGAATTAAAAGAGCGAAATGACGAACTCGTTACAGAAGAAGGGAAGCCAATTTTATATATATATATATATATAATATATGTATAATGTATATGTATATATGTATATATTATATGTATTATACAGTCAAACAAATTGTGGGTGGGAGTAGAGATAAAAGCAGCGGGAGAAAAATGACAAAATGACAGAGAAACTTTGCGGAGAGCATTTCACAGACTTCTTCCTTCCTTCCTTCCTTCCTCCCTTCCTTGTCCTTGTCGTTGCCCTGAGGGCACAGCAGAAACGTTTCCTGCTGCCCCCTCTGCCCGCCGGGCACTCAAGCGCGCCAATCCGCAATTTTATTTTACTTTCCTCCTTTTTTAATTGCATCCGTAGCCCACCTATCTTTCAAAGAGCTCAAGGTGGTGTTTGTGCTCCTCATTACCATCCTCACAACAGCCCTGCGAGGCGGGACAGGCTGGCCCCAGGCAGCGTTCGAAATTCGCCAGGCTCGTTTCACAACCGAGCAAAGGTGCCGGGATGGCGCCCGAGGTCTCCGCCACCCGGGGATCCTTGGATCCTGCCTGTTTTCCCACGCTAGCAACGCACCCTGCAGAATTCTACCCGCGATTATTTTACCTGTACAACCGGAACGAATTTCAGGAACCCAAAAAGTCGTATTGAAAACTGCAAGCTTCTAACCGCCTGGGCCCCCACCACAAAAAATGGCGACATGAGGTTCCGTTTTGGAGATGGTAACCCTGGTTAAGGGAACCAGAGCAGCGCACGGAAACACCGTTTACCTTCCCGCCGGAGTGGTACCTATTTATCTACTTGCACTTTGACATGCTTTCGAACTGCTAGGTGGGCAGGAGCAGGGACCAAGCGACGGGAGCAGTCACCCCGTCCTTGCGGGGATTCGAACCGCCGACCTTCCGATCGGCAAGCCCTAGGCTCTGTGGTTTGACCCACAGCGCCACCCGCGTCCCCTGGGTATCATTTAGGCGATGAGAAATTAAGTTGTTTGCTTCATCTTGCGGCTCTAGGGGTAGTAGACCGGATGGATCCGTATGTGTGTTTGTGAGAAAGTGCTTGTAAGAAACTAGCCTATTGCATAAAGGCAGAATTTCCATTTGTCGCCCCGCCCATTTTGCCTCTGGCCCCACCCTCTAGCAGCATGCATTTCCCCCTGCTCTTCTTAATAATAATAATCATAGAATCATAGAATCCTAGAGTTGGAAGAGACCCCAAGGGCCATCCAGTCCAACCCCCTGCCAAGCAGGAAACACCATCAAAGCATTTCTGACAGGTGGCTGTCAAGCCTCCGCTTAAAGACCTCCAAAGAAGGAGACTCCACCACACTCCTTGGCAGCAAATCCCACTGTCCAACAGCTCCTGCTCCGGAAGTCGTGATGCCTAATGTTTAGGTGGAATCTTCTTTCTTGTAGTTTGAATCCATTGCCCCGTGTCCGCTTCTCTGGAGCAGCAGAAAACAACCTTTCTCCCTCCTCTATATGACATCCTTTTATATATTTGAACATGGCTATCATATCACCCCTTAACCTTCTCTTCTCCAGGCTAAGCATACCCAGCTCCCTAAGCCGTTCCTCATAAGGCATCGTTTCCAGGCCTTGGACCATTTTGGTTGCCCTCCTCTGGACACGTTCCAGCTTGTCAGTATCCTTCTTGAACTGTGGTGCCCAGAACTGGACACAGTATTCCAGGTGAGGCTGACCAGAGCGGAATACAATGGTACTATTATTTCCCTTGATCTAGACGCTATACTCCTAATAATAATAATAATAATAATAATAATAATAATGTAGTGTAATTTAGGCATAGGGCTATTGCTGGACTGTTGAGCTTCACTTTGCGGCATTCGAAAATGCCTTCCTTTATTTTAATTTCTTTATCATTATCATCACCAATGGAAATCCTTTGCCTAGATCTGAGTCTGCAAGACGCCGTTTCGGATGTACCAGCTGCAAAACTTCTATTTAGCTGCAACACTATTCAGTTGCAAAAAAACCAGGAGGGACGCCGCTTCGATTTAAACCGGTGTGTTTCAAACCGGCCCTTTGCCCCAGCCCTTTGCCATTGGCAGGTGGGGGGGCCGCCGCTGTTTCGAACCCAGGCCTCCCCCGCTGCCGCCGCCCCTGGGAAAAAACAACAACAAGAAGCCCCTCCGACGAAAGACGCTGCCGCGCTCCGAATCCCACCCACCCCCCTCCGAAAAATGAAAACGCAAGACTGCAGAGCGGCCGGTGAGCATGTCTGGATTTGGGGGGGTTGGGGGTGGGTGGGAGGTGGGCAGAATTGGTCATGGGTGGGCATGGCTGCTGGGCCATTTGGGAGGGGGCGGGAGTCGGGATCGGGTGAGGGTGGGGCGGGCAGGCTTGCTTACTGGGAGACGTCGGCGAAGTGGTCCCTCCCTCGGAAGTTGTCGCGATGGGTTTGGTGTCGGGTGATATTGCCAGGCGGGGCATACCCGGGGGGGGCGGCGCCAACATCTGGGTGGAAAGGTAATGCCCGGGTACCTTCACTTGGCCACCTCCATTTAACTAGCGGGGGACACAACATGGGAAACAAAAGAAGACACAGAAGCTTGTTAGCAGAGCCCTCAAAAGAGACGCCCGGAGGAACCTCCCCCCTTAGAAAGAAACGGGGACGGTGGCCGGGCAGGAAGCGGGGAACTCGGGCACCTCGGCCAGATCAACTCAGCGTCCCCATTTGCGACCCCTTCCCCAGCAGCCGGTATTCTGAGGTAGACTGCCTCTGAACCTGGAGGCTCTGCACAGCCGTCTCGTCACCGGGAGCCCTCTGCTAGAATTACCCTCCGCAAACCGGCCTGCTGCGTTTCGAAAACCGTCCCCTAAGGACATGAGACGCGGACGGCGCTGTGGGTTAAACCACTGTGCCGCTTGGGCTTGCCGATCGGAAGGTCGGCGGTTCGAATCCCCGCAATGACGGGGTGAGCTCCCGTTGCTCGGTCCCAGCTCCTGCCCACCTAGCAGTTCGAAAGCACGTCAAAAGTGCAAGTAGATAAATAGGTACCGCTCCGGCGGGAAGGTAAACGGCGTTTCCGTGCGCTGCTCTGGTTCGCCAGAAGCGGCTTAGTCATGCTGGCCACATGACCCGGAAGCTGTCTGCGGACAAACGCCGGCTCCCTCAGCCAGTAAAGCGAGATGAGCGCCGCAACCCCAGAGTCGGACACGACTGGACCTAATGGTCAGGGGTCCCTTTACGGACATCAGAACGGCGCTGCAGCTGGGCCAGGCCTAGAGGGGGTTGCGGGGACCCGGGGCAAGGCTTGCCCCTCCCCTGGGGGACTGGGCAGGAGTCTAAGCAAGGGAGTCTCTCCTGGGAAACCAACCCCAACCTGGGAGCAGAGATAGGGCTATACAGGTGAAACTCGAAAAATTAGAATATTGTGGAAAGGTTCATTTCTTTCAGTAATTCAACTTAAAAGGTGAAACTAATATATGAGATAGACTCACGACATGCAAAGCGAGATATGTCAAGCCTTTATTTGTTATAATTGTGATGATTATGGACTACAGCTGATGAGAACCCCACATTGACAACCTCACTTTGGGGTTTTCATCAGCTGTATGCCATAACCATCACAATTATAACAAGCAAAGGCTTGACATATCTCGCTTTGCATGTCATGAGTCTATCTCGTATATTAAACTCCAGTAGCTAATGAAAACAATTGCTTACATAAATGGACTTTTCCACGATATTCTAATTTTTCGAGTTTCACCTGTTAATAGCCTTACATATATTTATTCAGAACCGAGTCCTGTTTTCGGTCAACGGGGCTTACTCTAGAGCAAAGTTTTAGAAGGGTAACTGTCTTATCTCCACCCCCCAATGTCCAGCCTGGACACAGGGGTGCAGAACCGAGGGCCTTCTGGCGGTTCCCTCCCTGCGAGAAGAGATGTTACAGGGAGCCAGGCACGGGGCCTTCTCGGTGGTGGCGCCCTCCCATCAGATGTCAAGGAGATAAACAACTATCTAACTTTTAGAAGACATCTGAAGGCAGCCCTCTTTAGGGAAGTTTTTAATGCTTGATGTTTTATCGTGCTTTTAATATTTTTGTTGGGAGCCGCCCAGAGTGGCTGGGGGAACCCAGCCAGTTGCGTGAGGTATAAATATTGTTGTTGTTGTTGTTGTTGTTGTTGTTGTTGTTGTTGTTTGGTGGAATGACAAATGCAAATTCTGCTTTTATGCAATAGGCTGGTTTTTTACAAGCACTTTCTCACAAACACGCATACGGATCCATCCGGTCTACTACCCCCAGAGCCGCAAGATTTTCACATGAGCGCCCGGACTAAAATCGCTTACCAAAAACTTCACTCTTGTTGTTTATCCCCGCGACAGCTACTCACGCTGGGTTTTAGTGAAGCAAACAATTTAATTTGTCAGCGCCTAAATGATACCAAGAGGGACATGGGTGGCGCTGTGGGTTAAACCACAGAGCCTAGGGCTTGCCAATCAGAAGGTCGGCGGTTCGAATCCCCGCAATGATGCGGTGAGCTCCCGTTGCTCGGTCCCTGCTCCTGCCCACCTAGCAGTTCGAAAGCACGTCAAAGTGCAAGTAGATAAATAGGTACCACTCCGGCGGGAAGGTAAACGGCATTTCCGTGCGATGCTCTGGTTTGACCAGAAGCGGCTTAGTCATGCTGGCCACATGACCCGGAAGCTGGACGCCGGCTCCCTCGGCCAGTAAAGCGAGATGAGCGCCGCAACCCCAGAGTCGTCTGCATTCCTTTCTATGGGAAAGCGGGCCTTGGTTTTGGAGCGCTTTGGTTTCGGAACAGACTTCCGGAACGGATTAAGTTTGAGAACCAAGGTGCCCCTGCATTTTGTTTTATTGCTGTGGCTGGTTGCCGACGCAAATATTCATTCATTCATTCATTCATTCATTCACATACAGATCAGCGCACAAGCACAAACGCCACCATCCCTGACCATCAACCAAGCGGTGCGAAAGAGCCACTTTTCGGAGGTTCGAGCGTCTACTTCGCATGCAGAAGGTCGCCGGTTCAACCCCAGGCATCTCCAGGTAAGGACCAGCAAAGACTCCCTGCCTAGAACCTTGGAGAGCAGCTGCTAGCCCATGCAGACAGTACTAAGCTAGGCAGACCGATGATCTGACAACATCCTATTATGTTCCATGCTCACAAGATCAAGGGAACCAATATTCCTGCTCTATTCCGCCTTGGTCACACCACACCTGGAATACCGTGTCCAAATCTGGGCACCGCAATTTAGGAAGGATGTTGACAAGCTGGAAGGTTTGCAGAGGAGGAGGAGGGCGAACCAAGATGATCAGGAAACCGAGCCTGATGAGGAACGGTCGAAGGAGCTGGGTGTGTTTAGCCTGGATAAGCGGAGACCGAGAGGAGATAGGAGAGCCACCTTCCGGTATCCGAATGACCGTCACGTGGGACACGGAGCAAGCTTGTTTTCTCCTGCTCCGGAGGGCAGGACTCAAACCCACGGCTTCAGGTGACGAGAAAGGAGACTCCGACTAAACATCACCGGGGGGGGGGAGACTTTCTGACAGTAAGAGACAGTTGAGCTATGCAGCCATACCTTGGAAACCGAACGCCCTGCGAGTCAAACGTTTCGGCTCCCGAACGCCGAAAACCCGGAAGTGAGCGTCCCAGTTCGTGAACGTTTTCTGGAAGCCGGACGTCCAGCGTGGCTTCCGATTGCGTTCAGGAAGCTCCTGCGGCCAACCAGAAGCTGCTGAACGTTTTCGGAAGTCGAACGGACTTCCGGAACGGATTCCGTTTGGCACGACTGTATTTTAAAGGGGGGGGGGAGAGGCAAAAACATGGACTGCCGAAGGCCTGAATTTCCCTGGACGTCCCGTATTCTGGATATGTCTGGGGGGAAACCCAGACGTACTTCAACCCTATGCCGAGAGAGGATATCCAAGGAAAGAAAAGAGGAGCAAAGCTTTTCGCAGGCAACGTTAGCTCCTAAATTCAGTGTGTGTTTTGGGAGGTGGGGGGGAGATCAGCCTCCTCCATTCCCCCCCCCAGCTGCCCTGCAGGCAGCCTGAGCAGTAGGTAGATACCCTTTTGATGGGACCACCTGCTGCTGATGGAGGGGGGAGCCCACCCGGGTGGAGAGGAGCCTCGGAGCAAAGCAAGATGCACATCAAAGGGCAGGCCTGAATATGTTATGCATATTGATGGCCGGACCCGTCCGTGTGCGTGTGTCTGTGTGATGGTTGCACAAGGCAGGGAGAGTTTGATTTGGAAACTGCTGGAGATCCCCGGCTTCAAAGCAGTCCGAAATCTCCCTCCGGCTTTGCCCCTCTCATAACACGCCGTGCCGCTGCCTCTCTTGCGGTGATTGAACCCAATCTATCTTCTTCTCCTTTTGGCGACCCCTCGTAGGCAAGATTGCCTTCCATAAACAGCGAGCCCGTAAGTGGCAGCGGAGGCCAATTCTGGATCCGCATGTCCTTCCACAGTGGGGACAGAGGTTTCCGGGTGGGAGCTGATCCCAGTGAGGGTGTGCCAAGCGCGCCTTCCTCTTAGCACGTTTCTCCCTTCCGTCCTGAGTTTGAGTTTCTCACCTTTGGTAAAGGCTGTTCTCCAACTGGAGCGCTTGCAGGCCAGTGTCTCCCAGTTGCCGGTGTTTATACTACATTTTTAAAGATTTGCCTTGAGAAAGTCTTTAAACCTCTTTTGTTGACCACCTACATTACGCTTTCCGTTTTTAAGTTCAGAATAGAGGAGGTGCTTTGGAAGACGATAATCTGGCTATGCAATGACTGCCACATGGATGTTACTAGCCCAGAGACTGAAAGAAGATAAAGTCCCTACCAGAGAAGAATGGCAAATTAAGCTGATGGACTAAGCCTTGCCGACCCCTGATCTATCCCATCTTCTGTCTAAGCAAAGCCCCCCTTTCTCACACCTGCTGAACAGGTTCCCGAGCTTGATTTTTTCCTCTGCCCTCCTAGTTCCCCTTTCCTTGCGTGTTGTGCTTTCGCTGTTGTAGATTCTAAGCCTGCGGGCTGGGACTGTCCTGATTGGGCGTAGGCCACCCCGGCTCCTGGCACCCAGCACCCCCTGGCCAGCCCCAGAGGCACCATTCGCCCACGGAGCTTGCAGTCAGAGCTGCTGCGACAAACAGCTGTGCCAGCCTTTGGGAGGCAGAGACGCCAGAGGGCATAGGAGGAGGGACGAAAGGAAAGAGGGGCAGAGGCCAGGGTTGCCCACGGCACCCCTGAGCATCATTCAAGGCACCCCAGGATGCCACGGCACACTGGGTGACGGCATTACACCCTGGAACAAGGTGTCATATGTCCAAAACACAGTAAGTGTCCCGGGGCATTGTGGGATAATCCAAGGCTGCCCCCTGCCAGACGAAGGGAAGTCCCTGTAGCGCTGCTGCCCTCCCCATAAGCTTTCTGTGTGCCCTGCCACAAGCAGGGGAGCCTCCTCTTTCGCCAACCACACCGCCTGTCCCAACGCACAGACAGCTCCTTTTTGGGAAAGTTTCAGTCCAGCATAATGCGCATTTCTATGCGTGCCGCTCGGAAACCACTGCGGCTCGGGAAACCGGCCCGAACAATCCACTAGTCCCCAGGAGGGTGAGGAGAAACCGCGCAGGGGTGGTATCTACGAGGGCCTTGGGAAGAGCGAGTTGAGTGAGACCGCCGAGTTGCCAAGTCCCAGGACTCCCCTGAACCCCAAAACACACGTGGGAGCGAGTCACGCGGTTCCTTACCGGTCCCGGCTGCTGATTGGACGGGTCGCAGGCCAGCGAGACAAGGTCTTTCAGAGGGTCCTGAGGATTCAGGTGTGGCGGGTACCGTATGGCTGTGTGTTGGAAGTAAGTGGAGGCCGTCTGGGGCAGAATCGAGGTGGTGGGGAAATGCAGCGCGGAGGAAGGGTGAGGGCTTCGGGTGATACCTGCAGGGGGCGACAGAGAGGAGACTGGGTGGCCTGCCTCGACGGGACACCCCCGGACCCTCCCGCGTCCTAGGGCGCCTCTGCGGAGACCACAGCCGCGGCCTTCTTTCCCGTTACAACCTTGCCTCCCTGCTCCCATTTCCTTATCCTTGGGAAAGTCAGTGTTTTCAAAAATCCGCCCGGACAGAGATTTTAATCCTGAAAAGGAGGACGTGTCCTGGAAAAAGAGGACATATGGCAACCCGGGGGGCACAGGTGTTTCCACATTCCTGGGCGAATTTGGAGCATCTCTTCCCCCCCCCCCATGTGCTATTTCGTTTATTAAATTTACACGACAGCCGTCACCAGAGGCCCACAGGGCCGTTTACTGCACAAAAGAATTCTGGGAGCTGTAGTTTGGATGCTCAGAGTCCCCTGATGGAAACGAAGGAGAGAACATCCTTAGGAGAAAGGAATGACTTTCAAAAGTTTGTGCCTGAAGCGACTTCAGTCAAAAAAAAAAAAAAAGAGGTATATATAAAAATATATACCGAGTCTCTGCAAGCAGAAAGCTAGCAGCGCAAGGACTCTCTGCTACATTTCCACTTGCGAGGGGTTTCAAAACGAGACGGCTTCCCTCCAACAGAGATACATGAACCCGAATTGGCACATTCCAGCTTTAGGGAGGACTCTCCTGCCTTAGTTTTGCCAAAAAGGGACTGCCCTGGCTCTAAGAAATCCACCACCCCCTTCCTTGGCGACGCCCGACCTACCGCTGTGTACGGCGATGACGGGACGGTGGTGTTGTGTAAAACTGCTCAGCCGGGGCGAAGTATCTTGCGGAGACGGGCTGTTGAACGGAGACTTATCCATGTCTGGCTTTTTCGGGGAAATACCTGGGGAGGAATTTGAGGAAGAGTCGACATGTTTAGCCGCCCCCTAAGCTTTGCACCTTCTGCCCTCTAAGTGTGCTTTCCAAGGCTCCTATTAATTTTTATTTTTAAGGATTTATACCAAGCATAGGCAAACTCTGGCCCTCCAGATGTTTTGGGACTACTATACCCATCATCCTTCACTAACAGGATCAGTGGTCAGGGATGAAGGGATTTGTAGTCCCAAAACATCTGGAGGGCCAGAGTTTCCCTATGCCTGATTTATACTTTTCCATTACAGTTTTTTCACGTTTCAATGAATATAGCCATAGCATTCAAAATCATCGACCCCCCCCCTTCTACTGTTTCGTTCATTTATCAACTGCACATTCCAATCACACACACCCATGCTCAAATTTTCTCTCTATATCTTCAATAATTTTTAAAATGCCCGATTTACACTAACTCTGCTAACGTTTCAACCTGTCTCACGTGTACGTTTCCGAGCACAATTCAAATTGCTGAGCTTGAAAGCCCTAAACGGCCTCGGCCCAGTATACCTGAAGGAGCGTCTCCACCCCTATCGTTCTGCCTGGACACTGAGGTCCAGCTCCGAGGGCCTTCTGGCGGTTCCCTCCCTGCGAGAAGCAAAGCTACAGGGAACCAGGCAGAGGGCCTTCTCGGTGGTGGCGCCCGCCCTGTGGAACGCCCTCCCATCAAAGGTCAAAGAGATAAACAACTACCTGACATTTAGAAAATACCTGAAGGCAGCCCTGTTTAAGGAGTTTTTAATCTGTGATATTTTAAATGTATTTTAATATTTGTTGGAAGCCGCCCAGAGTGGCCGGGGAGACCCAGCCAGATGGGCGGGGTACAAATATAAATTATTGTTATTATTATTATTATTTTTTATCGTGTTTTTAATATTCTGTTGGGAGCTGTCCCAGAGTGGCCGGGGAGACCCAGCCAGATGGGCAGGGGATAAATCACGGGTAGGCAAACCCGGAGCCGGAGCCGGCCCGATCGTCTTCTAAATCCGGCCCTAAGCTATAGCTTGTTTAGCTTATACGTAAATCTGGTACTCTGTGTGTGACGCCACGCAGAGGGGGCAGCAGATGACCAGAGGGGCTGTCACCCACATGCCCCTGAGTTTAAGAAGGCCGCCGACTCCTGCCACCCTCCCATCTCGACGTCCTTCTGGCAACAGGGTGGAAGACAGGGCAGGGGGGTGGGGGGCTAATCCCCTCCCGGCTCAGCCTCTGCCCTCCTCCCGGCAGCGATTTATCTGGGGCAGCCGTTTTACGCGGCGCCGCTAAAGGGTTTAGCTCTCTCTCTCTCTCTCTCTCCCAGACGCTCATTGAGAAGGATTTCACAACCAGAACATCCAGTCCGGGGATTGAAATAAAGCTCTTGGGCGCGAAGGGTCCAAACACGTCTCTCGTCGGGGGGAAAGGGTGGCCGGCCGGGAGAGAAGGTTGGGGAAGCCCCGACGTTCCCCACTAGCCAAAAATGCTGAAAGATACTGTTGGGGACAGGTTTGCAAGCTAATAATCATCATAATTTTTGAACGGATTTTAATTGAGATGGATTAAATTTTGGAACGCGGAAACGAAGTAAAAAAAAATCAAACCATCTGTTCGAGCATGCGGGGCGAGGGCACCTGAATTATATACCGTATTTTCCCGCCCATAAGACGCCCCCATGTATAAGACATTTTGGTTTAAGGAAATGGGGGAAGATCTATCCGTGTGTAAGACCCCCCCCCGCCCCAATTTTCGACATTATTTTTTAGGGGGGAAACCTAGTCTTATACCTGGAAAGATACGGTAATTCGGCATCTGAAAGATTGGGATTAGTTACAGGTGAGTAGCTATGTTGGTCTGCCATAGTCAAAACAAAATAAAAATTTATTTCCAGTAGCACCTTAGAGACCAACTAAGTTTGTTCTTGGTATGAGCTTTCGTGTGCATGCACACTTCTTCAGATTGGGATTAGTAATTGTACAGTGGAACCTCGGTTTCCGAGTGCTTTGGAAGCCGAACGATTCGGAACCCGGACGCCGGAAACGAATGTGGTCCACTATTTGACCCTTGATTCAAAACCCCAAAATGCATTCTACATAATTGACTTTGTTCAACCGATTGAACAAGTCAAAGCCTTTAAATACTTGGGCATCGTCTTCCAGTCTACGGGGTCGTGGGTCGCACAGCATAAATATGCCAGAGAGAAAGCAACCCAAAGCGCCAAGACATTGTCCCGCTTTTTCTATACCAAGGGAGGCAAGGACATTCCAGCAGCCATAGAAGTTTTCAAGGCAAAACCTCTAGCGCAGCTAACATATGGGGCCCAAATCTGGACGGGGACCCAATGCAATCTTCTTGAAACGGTTCAATCTAACTTTTTAAGACAAATCTTTGCTGTTCCATCATGTGTACCAACTGCAGCATTACGCCTTGAAGCTGGTCTCCCATCTGTGGAAACACAGATCTGGAAAAGAACTCTTAATTATTGGCTCCGCTTAAACCAAAATCCAACAGGACTCTTGCCCCAGGTGATACGGGATGCCCACGAAAGCGCATGGGTCAAAATGGTGAGACTCAAACTTCTATCATGCGGTCTACATGCTCAGCATTTGTTAATGTTGGGCCCCTCTAAAGCAAAAAGCTTAATTGATCAGCGCCTGATGGATATCGAGCAACAAAACAACTTGGCCAAAACAAAGAAATTTTGTGCATGGTTTGCCCACCTGCCCCCCTCACACTTCGATGCCCCGGCATCTTATCTGCATAATTTAAATATCCCAAAGTATAGACGTGCTTTTACGTTGGCAAGATTGGACGTACTACCCTCTGCCGTGCTCGAAGGCCGATATCAGAAACTCCCCAGGGAGAAACGACTCTGCCCATGTGGAGACGGAAACTTGGAGACAGTGTCACATGTTCTTCTGACCTGCCCCCTGTACAAAGACCTGAGGAGCGAGATCATTACTCCCCTCCTACTTTCCATCCCAGGTCGCTCATCAGCGGCCGCAATGTTTTATTTGTTAGCGGACCAGAACATCCAGACAACAGAGAAGGTCGCCAGATTTATTGAGAGGGCAATGAGACTAAGGGCCACAATTTGACAGACAACTCGAACGAGGCCACCTTTGAACGGCCTTTTAGCCAGGGGGTTTCATATGATTTATCAGTATTTTTATATATTTGTGTACCTGACTGGTCTTTCTCCAGTATTTTTATCTGTTTTATCTGTATTTTTAGTCGCAATGGCCTGTTGGCTACGTGAATAAAGTTTGATTTGATTTGAATTGACTTTTTTTCTTTCCAATCTTTGTATGTCGTATTGTTGTTTTGTTGCTGTGGCCGATGGCTGACGCGGATAAAGATTCATTCATCCGTTCATTCATTCCTGCTGCTCCCCCAATGTTTCCCAGCTTCTCCCCACTGCAGTCTCTGGACCGTGCCCTTCTGCAAACCCCTGTTCTAAATCTATACTGCCCTCCTCGTCTCAGGAAGGTACAGAGAGAGGGTAGGGGGCTCCCAACATCCCTGCTCAGTCCAGCCCCTGACAGGTGCTTGGTTTCCTGAAGGTTTCGGGGCGGCTCAGCTCCCCTCCGACTTACCTCCTTCCATGTCTTCCGTCCAATTGCGGCTGCTACTCGTGGGGGAGCTGGGCGACGTGTAATATTCGCCCCCCGGGCTGCCATCCAGGTCGTCCTCCATCGAGCCGGACTTATGACGTTTACTCCTTAGGTGAGGGAGAAGGGGGAAGAGCAGTTAGCGTTCGGGTTCAAGCCGGAAGGTGTGCGTGCCAAAAATCTAGGAAGCTGCGGGTCGACGGGGATCGAGGAAGAGGTCCCAGGAATAAGGGGAGGAAGAGTTGGAAAAGGAAGCAGGAGATCTACGGGGAGCTATTTGGACCTGGGAAGGGGGGGTGTTGTGGGAATAAGGGGTCCAGAAAAGGTGGAATCGTAAAGGAAGCAGAGTATTTGTTGGGATCTGGGAAGAGGTTGCCAGAATAAGAGCGGAATCGCAAAGGAATCAGGGAATCTTTATTTTTAATTGAAAACTGCATAACATAAATGTTCAACCAGGCATGTCCAAAGTCCGATTCGGGGGCCTAAATAATCTACAAAACAAAATCAAAAATTCTTTCCAGTAGCACCTTAGAGACCAACTGAGTTTGTTCTTGGTATGAGCTTTCGTGTGCATGCACACTTCTTCAGATACACTGAAACAGATCAGTGTATCTGAAGAAGTGTGCATGCACACGAAAGCTCATACCAAGAACAAACTCAGTTGGTCTCTAAGGTGCTACTGGAAAGAATTTTTGATTTTGTTTTGACTATGGCAGACCAACACGGCTACCCACCTGTAAATAATCTACAGTTATTTGTTCCTCAATTATTTACCTTTTATATTATTCAAGATTAATTTCAGAGTGACCTCCGGGTTTTCCCTTTGTGTTTCCGGATTATATTTCTTAAATGCACATTTGGCTTTATTTTTTTCCGTATTGTTTAGCTTACTTTAAATCTTATAACGTTCTCCTACTCCCCCAGAGAAATTCAGTCGATACCTGCCAATGGATTTACACTTTGACAAGTGTCCTTTCACATAGACTCTGTATATATCCCACTCTTTGTTGAATTTTTCGTCTACGGTGTCCCCATTACCTCGCCGACAGTCTCGCTAATTCAGCATAGTCTCTTAATTTATTCTGCCAGTCTTATTTGGACGGGATTCTCTTAATTTGCCAATTTTTCTTTTTTTTGCAATTAAGATTCTGGCAGCAACTTTAGCATACATAAAGACCCTCCTATACATCAAGGACGCGGTTGGCGCTGTGGTCTAAACCACAGAGCCTAGGGCTTGCCGACCAGAAGGTCGGCGGTTCAAATCCCCGCGTGAGCTTCCGTTGCTCGGTCCCAGCTCCTGCCAACCTAGCAGTTCGAAAGCACATCAACGTGCAAGGAGATAAATAGGTACCGCTCTGGCGGGAAGGTAAACGGCGTTTCCGTGCGCTGCTCTGGTTTGCCAAAAGTGGCTTAGTCCTGCTGGCCACATGACCCGGAAGCTGGATGTCGGCTCCCTCGGCCACTAAAGCGAGATGAGCGCTGCAAACCCAGAGTCATCTGCGACTGGACCTAATGGTTACCAAGGAAGCAGGGAATCTGTGTGGATTTCGGAGAAGGCTCTGGGAAGAACAGGGTAGCAAGGGAAAGCGATGAAAGGATGGGAACAGGGACACAGCGCCACAACTCCAAGCCTCCCGGACTCACCCGCTGGAGGAAGTGCTGGGGAGCGTCCTTCTCATCCCGGTACTTGAGGGGTTCAAGTCGTAGGCGAGGTGCCCCTGCAGCTCTCCCAGGGAGAAATTTGGCCCTGTGCCTGTCACCACCGGCGCTGCGGAGAAGGCAGAGAAAGGGGGTCAACGAGCCGTGCGTTGGGGGGGGGACGCCAGTTTGCCGAGCGGGAAGCCTTTTGTCCCCGGCTGGGTGGGTCCCGAGATCGAGGAGCGGGTTTCCTCCGGGTTTCCAGTGGGATCAAGATGGCAGGTCGGACCCGCCAAACAACCGCAGCGATTTCGACCGAATCTGGCGGGACGCCTCCTGCGTTCGGGCAAGCAGGTTTGCCTCAGTGTTTGGGTAGAACTGGGAGCAAACCTTTTCTTCCTTTCCAAATCATTTGTACAGTGATCCCCCGACTTACGAATTTAATCTGTTCCGAAAGCACATTCGTAGGTCGAAAAGTTCACAAGTCGAAAAAGCGATTTCCCCATATGAATGCACTGAAGCAGTTTTAAAAAGAAAAATTCGTATGTCGAATAAAACGCATCTAAAATTCATAAAGTTGAATAAACCGCATCTAAAATGCCAACGGATTTCCATTCGGATGTCGAAAAATTCAGATGTCGAGTATTTCGTAAGTCGAGGGAACACTGTATTCGTTTTCCAAATTTTTTTGCAAATCAACACCAAACGACACAAAGGTGCAATACAATTTTCCCATTAAGTTGGCTTCTCGCCCTTCATCGTCAACATGTTCCTTCTTTCCCCTGCTTACAGCTTTATATTACCGTATTTTTCACTTCATAGGGTGCACCGGACCATAGGGCGCACCTCGTTTTTAGAGGAGGAAACAAGAAAAAAAAATGTTTTTCTGATTTTCCTCCTCTAAAAGCCCCATTTTTTGAGGATCAGCTAAAGGTTTTGCAGCTTTTTTTGCAAAGGGAAAAGCCCTGGTTTTTTTGAGGATCAGCTAAATGTTTTGCAGCTTTTTTTGCAAATGGGAAAAGCCCTGTTTTTTTGAGATCAGCTAAAAGTTTTGCAGCTTTTTTTCGCCAAAGGGGGGAAAAGCAAAGCTCCTTTTGCAAAGGGGGAAAAGCAAAGAGGAAAAGCCCTTTTTATGGGGTTCAACTCACATTTCTGCAGCTTCTAAAGGAAAGGGAGCCTTTTCTACAGTTTCCAGACAGATAATCTAATCAGCCAGTCACATGTCGCTGGGGAAACAAACAACCTCCCTCTGCAGCACATTCAACAATGGAGGGCGGGGCTGAAAGGGAGCCGGGACTCTTATCTCTCTCCCGATCTCTTGCTGATCAGCTGCTGAGCGGGGTCCTTTCAACACCCCCTTTTCTCTTTGTAAAATAAAAAGCATGATCCTCTTTTGGCCCCTGTGAAATTCAGCTCTAGGGACCACCATTCGCTCCATAAAACGCACAGATATTTCCCCTTACTTTTCAGGAGGAAAAAAGTGTGTCTTATGGAGCGAAAATTACGGTAAGTTATTTATTTCTGGTTCACACCCCATTCCTTAGGTCTAATCTTAAACCCCAATCTATTTTCATTTTATATTTCCCCCCTCTCTTTCCCCTTCTCCCTCAGCTGTCTATTTGCCAATTCCTGCTCGTATACTTTCTGTTTCCCTTAAAAACAAACAAACAAAGAAAGGAAACAAAACAAATATTCTGCCCGAATAGGAAGCCATCTTGAATCACGGCTATGAATCAAATCGGTTTTGTCGACACGGACTAGGAGAAGCCTTTCCTCCTTGAACAATTAGGATTGTGCAGCTGCAGAGTGTAAGACGACTTGTGCAAATGTTACGCTGCTTGCACAACACACACATACACAAACAAGAACCTCAGGCCAGGTTTTCACAAAGGCCAGCTATACAAGAAGCGGCAAAGAGAGGCCTACTCACTCCGGGAAACTTGGATCAGCTCCGTGACGCTGAACACCCCGGACGTGACGAAGTTCTCTTGGAAATCTGTCGCGTCTGCGGGAAAGGGGGAAAGAGAGATTAATTGAGCACGGGAAGCATAATGACCTGGGAGGGATTGAAATGGGAAACTAGATGCACAAACTAGATGTTTCGTTTTCTTTTTTATTAAAAAAAAAAGTAGCCAGGATGAAGCAGGAGGCACTCCCTGTTTAGAAGAGGCATTCTCTGTTTAGAAGAGGCATTCCCTGTTTAGGGGAGGCACTCCCTGTTTAGAAGAGGTATTCTCTGTTTAGAAGAGGTATTATCTGTTTAGAAGAGGCACCCCCTGTTTAGAAGAGGTATTCTTTGTTTAGGAGAGGTATTATCTATTTAGAAGATGTATTCCCTGTTTAGAGGAGGTAACCCCTGTTTAGAAGAGGTACCCCCAAACTCGGACCTCCAGATGTTTTAGGACTACAATTCCCATCATCCCTGACCACTGGTCCTGTTAGCTAGGGATGATAGGAGTTGTAGTCCCGAAACCTCTGGAGGGCTGAGTTTGGGGGGTGCCTGATTTAGAAGCACTCCCTGTTTAGAAGTAGCACCCTGTTTAGAGGAGGTATCCTCTGTTTAGAAGAGGTACCCCCTGTTTAGAAGAAGCATTCCCTGTTTAGAAGATGTATCCTCTGTTTAGGGGAGGTATTCCCTATTTAGAAGAAGCATTCCCTGTTTAGAAGAGGTATCCTCTGTTTAGGGGAGGTATTCTCTACAGTGGTACCTTGGGTTACAGACGCTTCAGGTTAGAGACGCTTCAGTTTACAGACTCTGCTAACCCAGAAATAGTACCTCGGGTTAAGAACTTTGCTTCAGGATGAGAACAGAAATTGCGCGGTGGCGGCGTGGCGGCAGCAGGAGGCCCCATTACCTAAAGTGGAACCTTAGGTTAAGAAGAGTTTTAGGTTAAGAACGGATCTCCGGAACGAATTAGGTTCTTAACCCGAGGTACCGCTGTATTTAGAAGAAGCATCCCCTGTTTAGAGGAGGTAACCTCTGTTTAGAAGAGGCACTCCCTGTTTAGTAGAAGCATTCCCTCCTGAGAATCGGGAATGCCTCAGCAGCCAGGATGGCCAGGGGAGCAAGGATGATGGGAGTTGTAGCATCTAGAGGCCCTCAGATACCCGCATGCCTGACCTAAGAGGTACTGTTTCCTCACTACATGCGAGAGATGGAGGAATGCCTCTGTTTAGAAGAGGAATTCCCTCTTGAGGAAAGGAGAACGCCTCCTAGAGGAAAAACGGGGAGCATGCGGCTCTCCAGAGCTTGCCGGACTCCAACTCCCATCGGCCCCAGCCGACAGCGTGGCCAACGGTGAGGAATGATGGGAGTTGTAGTCCAACGGCACGGCATTCTTCTCCCATGCCTGCTTTAGGGACAGAAGACGTTTCTCCTCTTCCCTCTTTCGTGTGCTGATCATCCCTTGACTCACCCAATGTGATAATGGGCTTGCTGTCCTCCTGGTCCGAGCCGATTCCCGTCCTGGGGCTGCTGCTCTGATCTGAATCTGAAAAGGAAAAACGGAGGCGTGAGCTTTGTGACCGCAAACGGCTCGGGATAACAATATCTCTGAGTAAAGGTAAAGGTAAAGGGACCCCTGACCATTAGGTCCAGTCGCGGACGACTCTGGGGTTGCGGCGCTCATCTGCCATAGCCGTCAACCTTTTCCCTTTTTTGCAGGAAATTCCCTTATTACAGCATTGGGAAACAGCAGGGAGGGTTGACAGCTATGCTCATCTCGCTTTACTGGCCGAGGGAGCCGGCGTACAGCTTCCGGGTCACGTGGCCAGCAGGACTAAGCCGCTTCTGACGAACCAGAACGGCCAAGCTGACCGGAAAGCTAAGGCAGAAAATTCAGGAAAGAACGGGAATTTTTAAAAATAATTTATTTAGGAGACCTGCTGTAAGCAGGTGGAAAACATTAGCAGGGTTTTAATCTCACTTGTAATGTAACAAATACTATGGACGATATGGAAAGGTATAAAGCACAGATTATGAAATCATATGTAAAGGTTGACAATAGGACCCATGGAGGGGATGGGGGATGGGGAGTCTCCACATTCAAAGAAATCTCTTTATGTGGATATGTAGGTGGTTTCGTGGTTTTGTTGGGACCCGGGTGGCGCTGTGGGTTAAACCACAGAGCCTAGGGCTTGCCGATTGGAAGGTCGGCGGTTCGAATCCCCGCAATGACGGGGTGAGCTCCCGTTGCTCGGTCCCTGCTCCTGCCCACCTAGCAGTTCAAAAGCACATTCAAAAGTGCAAGTAGATAAATAGGTACCGCTCCGGCGGGAAGGTAAACGGCGTTTCCGTGCGCTGCTCTGGTTCGCCAGAAGCAGCTTAGTCATGCTGGCCACATGACCCGGAAGCTGTACGCCGGCTCCCTCGGCCAATAAAGCGAGAGGAGCGCCGCAACCCCAGAGTTGGACACGACTGGACCTAATGGTCAGGGGTCCCTTTACCTTTACCTAGGTGGTTTCGTTATCAATTTACATTTGTAAAAATCAAATAAAAATGATTTTAAAAATAATAATAACCCGCAGCTACGCCCATGACCCTGGGTAAAACGTTTACAGAGCCTGACCTCTCAGTCTTTCTCCGAGAGCAGGAGAACGCTTTGTGGTTGCTGTGCGTAATATGATTTTTGCAGTAATGGCTACTTCCCACCCAAGCTGCCATTCCCCCCTCCGGCCAGACCTTCCCTCTGCCGCCCGCAGGGTGATTGATGACGCTTGACGCAGATGGAGCCTTCCCTCTCTCCCCCGTTCCACCACCAGCGGACGCAAAGCCTGACCTGAACGCCCTGCCGGGGTCCTTGGCGCAACGCGGTCTTTACACCACTGCAAATCCCAGAGCCACGGCTTCTGCGGTACTGCAACTACGCTGTCAAAAAAAAATCCCGCATGGGGTGTGTGTGTGTGTGTGTGTGTGTGTTTACACTGGGTTTCCCTCTTCCTTTATCTTTCTCTGGGGGTTGCAATTACAGCGTCACGACTGGTGGCAATCGTCCTTAGAATTTTCTTTCTTTCGGCCGTAGGATTGTAGAGTGGGAAGGGACCCCCAAAGTTATCTAGACCAACCCCCTGCAATGCAGGAATCTCATCCGTGACAGAGGTGGCCACCCAACCTCCAAAGGAAGGAGGAGAGCCCGCCACCTTCTATCCCACGGTCGAACAGCTCCTACCGCTGGAGAGTTTTTCCCCCCCCCCTGATGTTGAGTCGGAATCTCCTTTCCTGCAATGTGACGGCACGGGTTCGAGTCCTACCCTCCGGAACGGGAGGAAGCGAGCTTGTTCCCTCTTCCCTGTGACAGCCCTTCAGATATGGGAAGATGGCTCTCCTATCTCCTCTGGGTCTCCTCTTTCCCAGGCTAGACATACCCAGCTCCTTCGACTGTTCCTCATCAGGCTTGGTTTCCAGACCCTTAATCATCTCGGTCGCCCTCCTCTGCACACCTTCCAGCTTGTCAACATCCTTCCTATACTGCGGTGCCCAGAAATGGACACAGTATTCCAGGTGTGGCCTGACCCAGGCAGAATAAATTGGGACTGTGACTTCCCTTGATCTGGACACCAGACATCTGTGGATGCAGCCTAGAATACCATCAGCTGTTTTTGCTACTGCATCACACCATTGAAGTGACCATCACAGCTCAGTTGGCTAGAGTGTGGAAGGATCCGACCAAGGCAAAATAGAGTGGGACTATTACTTCCCTCGACGCGGGTGGCGCTGTGGGTTAAACCACTGAGCCTAGGGCTTGCCGATCAGAAGGTCGGCGGTTCGAATCCCCGCAATGACGGGGTGAGCTCCCGTCGCTCGGTCCCTGCTCCTGCCCACCTAGCAGTTCGAAAGCACGTCAAAGTGCAAGTAGATAAATAGGTCCCGCTCCGGCGGGAAGGTAAACGGCGTTTCCGTGCGCTGCTCTGGTTCGCCAGAAGCGGCTTAGTCATGCTGGCCACATGACCCGGAAGCTGGACGCCAGATCCCTCGGCCAGTAAAGCGAGATGAGCGCCGCAGTCCCAGAGTGGTCCGCGACTGGACCTAACGGTCAGGAGTCCCTTTACGACTTCCCTTGATCTGGAACAGCTGCAGAATAAAAAATCTGTGCAGCTGCAAAGGAGCACGAGGAACGTCTTGCTGTTTCTTTCGAAACACGAAGAAGACAAATCTTTTAAGGACCGCTGTGTGTTTGCGATAGGCTAGATCAGTGGTTTTCAACCCGTGTGCCGTGGCACCCCAGGGTGCCTTGAATGATGCTCAGGGATGTTGCGGGCAACCCTGGCCTCTGCCCCTCTTTCCTTCCCTCCCTCCTCTGATGCCCTCTGGCGTCTCTGCCTCCCAAAGGCTGGCACGGCTGTTTGTTGCAGAAGCCCTGGCTGCAAGCTCCGCGGGCGAATGGTGCCTCTGGGGCTGGCCAGGGGGCGCTGGGTGCCAGGAGCTGGGGTGGCCTCGGAGGAAGCAAGCAAGCGGGCGAGGGAGACCAGCCGGCCATCCCGCCAGCCCTTGCTGTTGGGAATGGGCAGACTAGTGGGGGGCCGGGCAGGCAGGCAGCCTTTCCTGTGCTTGCTGTCTGCAATGCCAGCCTGGGAGCTGAGTGCCCGGTGCTGAAGGGGAACCTTTGTGCCCTGCAGGCCTGGCAGCACCCTCTAATGCCCCCCAAGGTAAGGTGCTGGCCTCATGTCCACCTTAGGCCGGCCTCCCTTGGGCCACTGAGGCTGGGGGCATCCTCTTCCCAGGGGGCAGTGTGAAGAGACACCTCTCTTTGGGGCAGCTCAGAGACCAGCGGTTGCTCAGAGGACCCCCAAGGAGAGGGGAGAGGAGGCCGAGGGAACACTCCACAAGGGAGGGGGTTCGAAAAAGGGCGAGAGGCTTGCAGGGAAGGGGGGGCATATAAATGGGCTCCTGAGCCCCACAGGGGTGCTACAGCGAGACAAGTTTAGCTCATGGACCCAAACAGGTTGGAAACCCCTGGGTTTAGATGCTTAAGTGAGGTTGTCCTGCAGCCGGGTGACTTTCTGCTGCAGTTTTTGTGTGTGTGTGTGCGCCGGACCGGGCCTTCCTCGAGGGAAGAACCAGGGGGAAAGAGCTCAGGCTCACCCACTGCAGCAACTTCTCGCCTCCCCACACCCGACTCTCCGGCCTCCTCCTCCTCCCTCCTCCCTCCCACCCGGCTTCATCAGAAACACAGCTCACGCCTCGGCCAGGCTGCAGCCCAGAACTCTCCGTTGCAGGCTTTCCATCTTATCTAAAAATAATCAGGCTCTCCGGGCCGTCAGCAGAGCAGACGCTGAGCTCAGCACTAATGGTTCCTAGTAGCATCCTGGATTAGACAACCGACCCCCCCCCCCACTCCGCTCTGCCAGCCCAGGCTCTGCTCTTTCTCGCCCCCCACCCACAGGCAAAACGCCCCACACGCAAACCCCTCTTTCTCTTTCTACTGCAGAGGAGCCTTGCAGAAATAGGCACGTCCCCCGCTGATCCTTGATGCAGGAGCCGTTTTTGAACCAGGGTGTTTCTTTCCATAGGGATGCGGGTGGCGCTGTGGATTAAACCACAGAGCCTAGGGCTTGCCGATCAGAAGGTCGGCGGTTCGAATCCCCGCAATGACGGGGTGAGCTCCCGTTGCTCGGTCCCAGCTCCTGCCAACCTAGCAGTTCGAAAGCATGTCAAAGTGCAAGTAGATAAATAGGTACCGCTCTGGCGGGAAGGTAAACGGCGTTTCCGTGCGCTGCTCTGGTTCGCCAGAAGGGGCTTAGTCATGCTGGCCACGTGATCCGGAAGTTGTACGCCGGCTCCCTCGGTCAATGAAGTGAGATGAGCACTGCAACCCCAGAGTCGCCCGCAACTGGACCTAACGGTCAAGGGTCCCTTTACCTTTACTTTATTTTCATGTGAAAAACATTGGAGGGGATGGAATAGGACTTTGGGCATCCTTTTCCATACCCTCTCACATTTCTCCAATGAAAATAGGGACGTCCTATTCCATCATCATCAAAAGTTAAAGGTAAAGGGACCCCTGACTGTTAGGTCCAGTCGTGGCCGACTCTGGGGTTGCGGCGCTCATCGCGCTTTACTGGCCGAGGGAGCCGGCGTCCAGCTTCCGGGTCCTGTGGCCAGCATGACTAAGCCGCTTCTGGCGAACCAGAGCAGCGCACAGAAACGCCGTTTACCTTCCCGCCGGAGCGGTACCTATTTATCTACTTGCACTTTGACGTGCTTTCGAACTGCTAGGTGGGCAGGAGCAGGGACTGAGCAACGGGAGCTCACCCCGTCATTGCGGGGATTCGAACTGCCGACCTTTTGATCGGCAAGCCCTAGGCTCAGTGGTTTAACCCACAGCGTCACCCGCATCCCAATCATCATCATACTTTTATTATTTATACCCCACTTCTCTGACTGGGTTGCCCCAGCCATTCTGGGCAGCTTCCAGCACATATAAATACATAATAAAACATCAAACATAAAAAACCCCTTCCCTCTAGAGGGCTGCCTTCAGATGTCTTCTCAGGGTTCTATAGTTACTTATTTCCTTGGCTAGGAAAATAACACCATCCCTCCAACATTACTCTGATTAAAATAGGGCCAGCCTAAAGAAAAGTGGGACTCTCCGGGGTCAAATCGGAAACCGGCAGGGCTTCTCCAAATCCGGGACTGTCCCTGGAAAATAGGGACACTTGGAGGGTTTGCCTATTGCTTCTGCATGAGTTTCTGTTCTGAGCGGGCTTCCCGATTGCAAGATCGGGGACTCGTGAAGAGACACGGTGGGCATACCCGATTCAAATTTCAGAGTTTTTCAGCAGCAGCAGCAGTCTTTCTTGAAATACGAATGCAAACGTTGGAGGGCGTGCGCGGGTATCGAAATCTACTAGCTACTAGCGGGACACTTCGGGGTCAGATCGGAAACCAGGACGTCTTCTGCGAATCCTGAGCTGTCCCTAGGAAACAGGGACGCTCGGAGGGCCTGATTCCCATTTCTTTCCTCTTTTCCAAACGGCGTTCACCTGCACATAGCGGCACGGCTGCCAGGCAGACTCGAGCGCAGCTGTGGTTAATGAAACGCAGAGTTTGTTGCCGAGGGGGGAATGCAGAGGCCGTGCCCAGTCGGGTCTCGTGAGCCAAAAAAGAAGAAGAGGGGAGGAGTGCCCCGTCCAGGAGGGTTGTCCGAACTCTCCCTTGAAAACTCTGGCCCCCTGTTTTCATCTGCTCAGCTCGCTCTCGGCTTCAGGAACTGGGCCGGAGCCAGATCGCCCTGCCAAAAGTATTTCTCCTCCTCCACCCCCCACCCCCTGTATCTCTTTCCATCTCTCTCTCTCCAATGTGCAGGCATGCTCTGTCGGGCTCCCAAAACCCACAGGCCTCCCTCGGCGTCCCGTTTCGCAGCCTCCGTCCGGATCCGTCGCGCGGTTGTATGGAAAGGGTTACGGGGATGGGGGACGGGACAGACCCGAGTGTGTCCCAGTCAGGGTGCAGTTCTGCACCTGCGCTTTTCGTTCGTCCCTTTCACAAAATGCTGCCACCCCCCCCCGAAAAGGAAATTGTTCTGGAAATGTGTGGCATGCTTTTCCTTGGCTGGAAATCCTGGGGGGGGGGGGTCGTCGTTGTCCCCATTTCGTTTGTGTGAATTTTGTGTGTGTGTGTTTTTGCACAATTTGTGCCGGGGGGGGAATTCGAAAGCAAAATGGGGGGGACACGACACCTTCCCAACACGTGGCGAGTGTTGGCAGGCAGGGGAGGCCATTTTGTAGCCTCCCCCTTCTCTGCCGTCCCCGACGCCCCACCCACCCCCCAACGGCCATTTTGTGCCGAGTTCAAAACCTCGGAGATGGGAAGGAGCAGGAGGAGGGGTGGGGAGAACGGACCACGTGGAGAGCAAGGAAAAGACCCCCCCCCCCATTTGCCTTTGCTCGAGCTTCTTGCCCTCCCCCTCCGCCACAAAAAAACTAAAGTTAAAATGTCAAGGTTGCCACACCACCATGGGAAAAATCACCAAACACCCCTCAGTCGCTGCGGTCGACAAACTCGATTCCCAGTGGACTCCAAAGACCCCCCGAGAATCTGATGAAATAACCCAAAATGTTGTTTCTTTCTTTCTTTCTTTTTTTTAAATGTGCCAATGTGGGCAAACCACCGTACGGAAATCTTTCTGGAAAATTTTGTTTTCTCCCCCTTCTCTCTTTCCCCTTAGCTCTATATTCTCTCAAAAAGGAGAGGGATCGGTTTTTAGTTTTTATTTTAAATCGAGGCAGGGAGAAGACGGAGGAAACGGGAGGAAGAGAAGGGGGGGTGGAAAAGAGAGAGAGAGAGAGACGAGGCTTCCAACCGAAAAGAACACACAGTTTGCCAGCTGTTTACTTTGGACATGAAATTTTGGCTCTTGCTATTGTGGCTTATATATATTTATTTTTTTCCACACACACACACACACACACACACACACAGGTCTCGTTCCAGGCCTCCAGCCTTTTCCCGGACGGTCCTAAATGCCAACTTCTATCTCCCTGCAGCTCCTCCTCCTCCTCCTCCTCTCTCGTGCGCAACGGCGCATGCATGCGCAGGGCAACCGTTTGCAAGCAGCCATTTTGCAAGCAGGGAAAGAACACCCTAGAACCCGCCGTTCCGGAAAAAAAGTTCCTTCCCTCCCCCCTTGGCAGCCATCTTTTAAAAAATTGTTGTTGTTGGGTTTAAAAAAAAAAAAAAAGTGTTGAGAATTCCTCCAGCCATCTCTCCGTGCAAAGAGGCAAATCGTCTGCCAAGCGAGAGAGGGAAGGGTGCCAGGCCATTGGGCTCGGGAGCAGGGGAGGGTTGTCTCCACACCGCCACACAAACACACACACACACACACACACACACACTCAATATATATATATTTTTATTTCGGTTCCAGAAAGGAGCCGTCGGCACCCGGTATTCCTTGGCCAACAGGCGCAGACCTTTGCAAAGCGTCTCGCGGGAAACTAAGCCAGAGAGAAAAAAGCAGAGAGAGGAAAGCGACAGGAGGTGTTTCCCTTCCTCCTCCCGTTTGCAAAAAGTTTCGGGTTGTTTTTTTAAACGCCCCACCCCCCACCCCCGATTTTTCCGGAAGCTGTTAAGTCATGGAGGCCTGCCAAGAACCTGCGGGACAGAAACTGGGCAGTGCCTGAGAGAATACCCTTCGACATTTCCCTGATGAAAACATGGACGTTCTGTTCAAGCATAAGAAGAATACGAATAATAATTTTACGATTTATGCCCCACCCAACTGACTGGGTTGCCGCTCTGGGAGGCTTCCAACATACATTTCTTTCTTCTGCCATCACTTCCCTCCTTCCATCCATCACTTATTTACTTACTTTTGCCATCACTTGCCTCCTTCCATCACTTATTTCCTTCCTTCCTTCCTTCCTTCCTTCCTTCCTTCCTGCCTCCTTCCTTCCGAGAGCCAGTGTGGTGTAGTGGTTAAGAGCGGTAGACTTGTAATCTGGTGAACCGTATTCACGTCTCCTCTCCTCCGCATGCAGCTGCTGGGTGACCTTGGGCTAGTCGCACTTCTCTGAAGTCTCTCAGCCCCACTCACCCCACAGAGGAGGAAGGGAAAGGAGAATGCGAGCCGCTTTGAGACTCCTTCGGGTAGTGATAAAGCGGGATATCAAATCCAAACTCCTCTTCTCTTCTTCCAGACCAGGGGTAGGAAACCTAAGGCCCATGGGCCGGATGGGGCCCAGCACCTTCTTAATCCGGCCCGCGGACAGTCCGGGAATCGACGTACAGTCGTACCTCGGCTTACGTATGCTCCGGGTTGCGTACTTTTCAGATTACGAACTCTGCTAACCCGGAAGCGCAACCTGATGCGCACAAGCGAAATTTGCACAGAGCGTTTTTCGCCGGTTTTTTGGGGTCTGCGCGTGCGCAGAACGAATTGTTCAGGTTACGTCCTTTTCGGGTTATGTACTGTAACCCAGAACGCATTAAGTACGTAACCCGGGGTACCACTGTATTTTTACATGAGTCAAATGTGTGCTTTTATTTAAAATGCATCTCTGGGTTATTTGTGGGGCCTGCCTGGTGTTTTTACATGAGTAGAATGTGTCCTTTTATTTAAAATGCATCTCTGGGTTATTTGTGGGGCCTGCCTGGTGTTTTTACATGAGTAGAATGTGTGCTTTTATTTAAAATGCATCTCTGGGTTATTTGTGGGGCTTGCCTGGTGTTTTTACATGAGTAGAATGTGTGCTTTTATTTAAAATGCATCTCTGGGTTATTTGTGGGGCCTGCCTGGTGTTTTTACATGAGTAGAATGTGTGCTTTTATTTAAAATGCATCTCTGGGTTATTTGTGGGGCCTGCCTGGTGTTTTTACATGAGTAGAATGTGTGCTTTTATTTAAATGCATCTCTGGGTTATTTGTGGGGCCTGCCTGGTGTTTTTACATGAGTAGAATGTGTGCTTTTATTTAAAATGCATCTCTGGGTTATTTGTGGGGCCTGCCTGGTGCTTTTTACATGAGTTGAATGTGTGCTTTTATTTAAATGCATCTCTGGGTTATTTGTGGGGCCTGCCTGGTGTTTTTACATGAGTAGAATGTGTGCTTTTATTTAAAATGCATCTCTGGGTTATTTGTGGGGCCTGCCTGGTGTTTTTACATGAGTAGAATGTGTGCTTTTATTTAAAATGCATCTCTGGGTTATTTGTGGGGCCTGCCTGGTGTTTTTACATGAGCAGAATGTGTGCTTTTATTTAAAATGCATCTCTGGGTTATTTGTGGGACCTGCCTGGTGTTTTTACATGAGTAGGAATGTGTCCTTTTATTTAAAATGCATCTTTGGACTGGCCCGCGGCTGAAAAAGTTTGCTGCCCACTATGAATCCAGACCAATACGTAAGCCCCCTAACCAGTTTCCAAACTGGTGGGTGGTGGACAGAACCTCTTCCACTCCTCTTCTTTCCAGAGGTGCTTCTTGCGAAGATCTCCCTCGCTGCCGTTCTGAGCTCGCCACCCTGTCTGCACCAGCCCGACGCAAATGTTCCATTTATTCATTAAAGGCCCTTTAATCTCTGCCGTCTGCTACATCGCCATGCCTCCGGCGGGCTCCCTCCTCCCCGGTAGATGTTTGGATTCTTCGCTGGCCGGAAGAGTGAATCTATTGCTCTGTCTCTTGAAGGGAGGCTGTGGGTTAAACCACAGAGCCTAGGGCTTGCCGATATGAAGGTCGGCGGTTCGAATCCCCGCAATGACAGGGTGAGGCCGAGGGGGGGGGCTTGTCGTCTGGGCACCCCAGGACCTCCAGGCTTGCGCCCCAGGGAGGTCACTTTGGTGCTGCCCACGAAGCAGTTTAATAATAATAATAACAACAATAATAATAACAATTTATTTATTTATACCCTGGGTATCCCCAGCCACTCTGGGTGGCTCCCAACAGAACATTAAAAACACGGTAATACTTCAGACATTAAAAATCCCTTGTACAGGGCTGCCTTCTAAAAGTCAGGTAGTTGTTTGTTTCCTTGACATCTGACGGGAGGGCGCCACCACCGAGAAGGCCCTCTGCCTGCTTCCCTGCAACCTCGCTTCTCGCAGGGAGGGAACCGCCAGAAGGCCCTCGGAGCTGGACCCTCAGTGTCCGGGCAGAACGGTGGGGTTGGAGACGCTCCTTGAGGTATATGGAAAAAGGACGAGGGAGATAGAGAATCAGGGATCCCTGGAGGGATCAAAAGATTGCAAGAACTCGGGGAGGTTTCTAGTCCTCAGGTTTGATTTGCAACCAAACCGCAAATCCTTTCCCCGTCCTGTCAATGGGGAAGGAACAAAACCCTTTTTCCAGAGGGCGAGGATTTGAAATGAAAGCAGCCGGGGTCTGCATTCCAGGCCAGCGCTTGAGGTTTCCTCGCTTTTAAAAACCCAGCTAGGTGTCTGATGTTGCAAATGAGATGTTCAATCGATGGCTTCGATCCAGGTCACGAGAGTCAGAGCTGGGCCGGGCTCCACTCCTCCCTCCCTCCCTCCCTCCCTCCGAAGAAGAAAACAAGCTATTGATTTGCTTGGCTCAGCCGTTTCCTCTTCCCTCCATACACACATCCAAAAACTTTTTGAGGGTGTCCCCCCCCCCCGAGATCAGGATTCGAACTCGAGAGCAGTTCTCCCCTCCTGTGGCTTCCAGAAACTGGGATTCGGGGCTTGATCAAAGGGATCCCTGAGATTGTAATGGGGGCGGGGGGAAGAACTAGAAAACAGGAAGGAAATGATGAGTGGTGGAAGGAAGGAAGAGGAAGAGAGGGGAAGGAAGAATAAACAGGGTGATGGTGGAAGATAAAAAAAAATGGATGTTCAATAACACAGTAGAGTCTTAAGCCTGCGACCAACAAGATCGTACTCAGGGTTGTCCGCATCTGTCTGTCTCATGAGAAAATGTAGTGTGCCTCCGGGTAGGTGTGGGGGACTCCCTGGTCCTGAATGGGGTCACTGTGCCCCCTGAAGGACCAGGTGTGCAGCCTGGGGGTCATTTTGGACTCCCAGCTGTCCATGGAGGCGCAGGTCAGTTCTGTGTCCAGGGCGGCTCCATCTGGGACGCAGGATGAGACCCTCCCTGCCCGCAGACTGTCTGGCCAGAGTGGTGCACGCTCTGGTTCTCTCCCGCTTAGACTACTGCCATGCGCTCTGCGTGGGGCTCCCTTTGAAGGTGACCCGGAAACTGCAACTAATCCAGAATGCGGCAGCCAGACTGGGGACTGGGAGCGGCTGCCGAGACCACATAACCCCGGTGTTGGTGCTGACTTTTAAAGCCCTAAACAGCCTCGGTCCAGTAGACCTGAAGGAGCGTCTCCACCCTCGTCATCCAGCCTGGACACTGAGGTCCAGCTCCGAGGGCCTTCTGGCGGTTCCCTTCCTGGGAGAAGCGAGGTTACAGGGAACCGGGCAGAGGGCCTTCTCGGTGGTGGCGCCCTCCCATCAGATGTCAAGGAAATAAACAACTACCTGACTTTTAGAAGACATCTGAAGGCAGCCCTGTACAAGGGAAAAAAAAATTTAATGGATTTGATGTTTTATCGTGTTTTTAATATTCTGTTGGGAGCCGCCCAGAGTGGCTGGGGAAACCCAGCCAGATGGGGGGGTATAAATAAATTATTATTATTATTATTATTTATTATTATTATTATTATTATTATTATTATGCAGAATAGGCCCTCTCACCCAGCAGTAGCGCTTGGTCCCAAATTTCATTAGGATGCAAAAGATGCCTGCCATAAGTCGATGTACAACCGAAACTCTTGACGAATTTTCATGAGGGTTTTTTCCATTACAATTTTTGTTTAAAGATTCGCAGACCGAATAAGCATTTTTATTTTTTTTTAATTCGGCTGAGATAAGAGCGTAAGGCTCTTAATCTCGGAGTTGTGGGTTCGAACCCCACGTTGGGGTAAAGATTCCTACATTGCAGGGAGGGGGTCGGAATAGATGACCTCCCTCCCTTCGAACTCTCCTATTAAAAGAGAGAGAGAGAAAGAAAGAGAAAGGAAGGAAGGAAGGAAGGAAGGAAGGAAGGAAGGAAGGAAGGATAGCACTGCTGCAGAAATCTGGGGGGCTGCGTTTAAGACTGTGCATATTGTACTTTTCTCTGCTTTTTGTTGGACACACGAGAAAATCTTTATTTCTTTTTAAGATTGAAAAAGTGAAGACACGGAACTCACAAGAGCAGTCCATCCCCGTTTCTGAAGAAGCGTGCGTGAGTCAGTGGGCTCTTTACTTCTAGGGAAACCAGAAAGCGAGCCTGAAATTTGCAAACTTTCGAACAACGCGTCCCACGCGCCCAGCAGGGGAGGCATTGCAAAAACCCAGCCACCCTCCCCCCCGCTGCTGGAAATAAGATTCCCCCCCCCTGCCTTCGTTTGAGCGGAAGTTCAGGCTTTAAAACGCGAGGTTGGGAAGGAGAACTGCAGGCTGCAGCAGTTCAGATGGCCCAGGGGTGTGTGTGTGGAAATCAAATACGTATGCATGCATGCATGTGTTTAAATGTATATATGAACGATCCCTTCCTACAGGCAGGGTCGAAAATGGAACAGCCCCCCCCCTTTTTTGCAGAAGCACAACCCTCTCCCTCTGCAAAAAAAACAACCCCCCAAAAAACACATTTCTCAGGACCACAGAGTACGAGCTACAGCACACACAGAGAACACAACAGTCCTTTATATAAAAACCCGGAAGTTCCCCGATTGTATAATCGCCTCCGCCGCTTATATAATCACCAGGGCGAAACAATTTGTTCCCGCTGCAAATCCTGGCTGAATCTGCCAGAGTTGGTCTGGCCGATGGAGCCTGAAGCTTTCGGGGTGGGGTGGAGGGGGGAGAGAGGGAGAGGAAGGGCAGAGTCAACTTCTCCTCCTTGCCTTTGCTCCTGCGCCTTAACAGCGGCTGCAATATCTTAGGGTTATCATTTCCCCCCGCCCCCAGTGGTGCCGGTGTGTGTGTGTGTGTGTGTCGGCGTTTTCTGAAATACTCGTGAGCCCCCCCCAAAAAAGGCATGTTTGCAAAGGAGGGTGCCCGCCGCAACTCTGTAGAAGCCGGTGCTTGCCTCCTCTTCGGAGTGTGGGGAGGAGCTGATTTTGTGGTTCCTAATGTGTACCCCCCCCCTCGCATTTGATCCAATACTGTTTTGCGGGCCGTAAAAAAAGACTAAGCCTACAGGGGAGGGTGCCCGACGCATCTCTGTATGATATGTCGCTTTTGCCGCTTCTTCCGTGTCAGGGGAGGGGAGGGGAGGTGCTTTTGCAAGAGGTTCCTGCATGTGGGCCGTTCCGTCGACGCAAAGGTGAAACCGAGTTAACCCCATCTCAGCAGAGGTTCCTGTTGCACCTCTGCAGGAGTGCCTGATCCGGGCATACTTCTTACGCAATAGGTAAATCCAGAAGGGTGACAAAGCGGCAACAGAGGCGGCGAGCTTCTGTGAGCGTAGCTTCTTTAACTGCCAAGGATCCAGCCTGAAAGGAACTTAACTGGATACTGCCCAATGCCTACTTAGCCTACCTCGAAAGATTGTTGAGAAGATGATGGAAAGGCGAGCTCAAGTACGCGCCTCTGAGGAGGAAGCGGGCAACTGGCGTGCCCATAAATTGGCCTGATCCTCTTTTGAACCCATCCGAGTTGGCGGCCATCACTAATTCCTGCAGCAGGCAGTTCCACAGTTTAACCAAGCGGCGCTTGAAAAAAAGGGGGGGGGGAGGACTCTCTCTCATCTGCCCCGAAACTTCCAATATTCAGCTCCACTGAATGTCCACCAAGTTCTAGCATTACGAGAGAAGGAGAAATACATTTCTTTTTTTCCACGCCAGGTTTGGGAAACACGGAGAGGTCCGGCCGAACCAGCAAGGAAAACAGTTTCTCTCTCGCCACACCTTCTTGTGGCAGTGAGTTCCGGGGGTCATCGATGAGCCCAGGAGGGAGAACTTTCTGACGGTAAGAGCTGCTCGATGGGGGGGGGGACACCCACCCACAAGAGGGGGTGGGCTCTTCTTCCTTTTATTCACCCCCCCCCCCAAACACACACACTCCCATGGTACAGTGGAACCTCGCTTTTCAAACTTAATCCGTTCCGGAAGGCCGTTCGGATTCCGAAAAGTTCGAAAACCGAGGATCAATGGGCTGGCTGCAAAGTCACTTGGGGGGGGGGGATGATGAAAAAAGCGGCTCAGAGGACGTTTGGCTTCCGAAAATCGTTCGAAAACCAGGGCATTTACTTCCGGGAGCCGAAACGTTCCAAAACGGAGGCGTTTGGGAACCGATGTTTGATTGTATAGAAGATAACGCATTTTCCTCTATATAAGACGCGCCCCCTATTTTTGGAGACTCCGGTTTAAGAAAACGGGGGAGAGATCTATCCGTGTATAAGACGCCTGCCCCCCCCAATTTTGGACATTATTTTTTTGGGGGGGGAGCGTAGTTTTATACATGGGGAAATACGGTAAGTGTTGTGGAATCAATGGCCACAACAGCAGATAACAAATAACTTGTCCTGAAAAATTATTGTGCCATAGTTTCATTTGATTGCTCTAAGATCATAGGGAAGGAAGGCCAGGGGGGCACCACTGGGGGGGCTGTAGGGCGGCTTGGGGGGCATTGCTTTGGGCTGCAGGGAAGTCGCGAGGTGGCATGGGGGGCATTGCTCAGCTAAGGAAGTTTCGACGCTGTTTTTTTAAAAAATGGCTCAACAAGTTTGGCTGGTCCCCTAAAAACTTTGGCCTGGAGGGGGGGGCAAAGCTTGAGAGGGATGAAATGGAAACTTGTTGGGCCCAAAATTTTGTTGGGTTTTTTTCGGGGGGGGGAAGAGATCACCCAAAAAGTTATTGAGCTTTTAAAATCAACCCCCCCATATTTCGCTTCTGGGAGGACACCACCCCAAAAAGTTCTTTAATTTTTTTAAAAAAAGATCACCCCCAAAAGTTACCGAAATTTTTGGGGGGAAATCACCCCCCAAAATGTTGCTGATGTTTTTTTGGGGGAAAGGACCCCCATAAAATTTGTTTTTGGGGGAGACATTACCCCCAAAACTTCCTGAGGTTTTTTAGCGAGAGATCACCTTTCTAAAGTTGAACTGTAGGTGAGATCGCCCAAAAAAGTCCTCGAGTTATTTTGGGGGGGGGAATCACCCCCCTAAAATTGTTGAGTTTTTCTGGGCAGATCACCCAAAAAAAATTTTTAGCTTGGGGGGGAATACCCCCATAAATTTAGCTTTTGGGGGGGACATCACTAAGGTGCTACTGGAAAGAATTTTCGATTTTGTTTTGACTATGGCAGACCAACACGGCTACCCACCTATCACCCCAAAGGTTCTTGAGCAATTTATGGGAGATCACCCCAAAACGTTGCTGAGAATTTTGGGGAAAATCACACCCCGAAAGCTGCTGAGATTTTTGGGAAAGAGCACAGGTAAAAATGCCCCCCCCCCAAAGAGGACATTAAGAAGGGCAGTGTTTTGATGACAAAGGATAAAAATGGAAGTATGATAATTTGGACAAATGCAATTAGGTAAAGGTAAAGGGACCCCCCTGGCCGTTAGGTCCAGTCGCGGACGACTCTGGGGCTGCGGAGCTCATCTCGCTTTACTGGCCGAGGGAGCCGGCGTCCAGCTTCCGGGTCATGTGGCCAGCAGGACTAAGCCGCTTCTGGCGAACCAGAGCAGCGCACGGAAACGCCGTTGACCTTCCCGCCAGAGCGGTACCTATTTATCTACTTGCACTTTTGACGTGCTTTCGAACTGCTACGTTGGCAGGAGCAGGGACCGAGCGACGGGAGCTCACTCCCGTCATTGCGGGGATTCGAACCGCCGACCTTCCGATCGGCAAGCCCTAGGCTCTGTCGTTTAACCCACAGCGCCATTAGATGCAATTAAAAAAAAGACAAATTTTGGAAGCTGGCGGAGGGTTGAGGGGGGGGAGTCCAGGGGTTCAGGGGACCCCATAAAGGTACTGATATGGACTATGGTTTAATTTAAACAAGTTGTGTGTGTGCATGCAAAAAAACTGTTGAAACTTTGAAAATAAAATTTAGAAAGGGGGGGGGGAGAAGGCGTCTGCTAAGGGGAGGTGCAGAACCTCAGTTAATTCAGCATTTTTTTCCCCATGCTTTTCAGTAATTTTTTGAGGCTAAGCCCCCGGGAGACAGAGGTGGCCTGCAACTTTAAGCCCCGCATGCGATTGTGTGTCTGTGCCCCGCCTCGTCCTCGCCTGACCCCTGGGCACAGGCAAACCCCAGCCCTTTCCCTGGGCAGGCCTGACCCACATTCCTGGCCAGGGCGGGGAGGAGAAGAGAGCGAAGGGGGAATGGAAAAGCTGAGAGGAGGAGCTGCAGCGGGAAAGCGACGGTGCAAATAATTTTTCCCCTTAGAGCTGGTTTAGAATTGCATCTTCCGCGCCAAATGCTCACAGAAGGCATTTTTAAAAATTATGTGAACCTCCCCCCCCCTTTTATTTTACCCCTATGGCACTGTATATATTTCCCGCAGATTTCATAGAGTTGGAAGGGTCCCAAGGGTCATCTAGTCCAACCCCCTGCAATGCAGGAATCATTTTTATTTTGGTTTTTCTTTGCCGCAAGTCGCTTTGAGATCTTAAGGAGCGGCAGTTTAATAAATAATAATAATAATAATAAAATAATAATAATAATAATAACAATCCCCAATGGCATCTCTGGGTACTGTTGAGGTTGCCCCACGCCTGGAACCTTAGGTATGAGACTCTTAATCTCAGGGTCATGGGTTCGAGTCCCAACGTTGGGCAAAAAAGATTCCTTCGTTGCATGGGGTTGGACTAGATTGCCCTCGAGTTTCCTTCCACCTCTACAATTCTGTGATCCTATTCTTCTGCTTCAGGTTAAACCAGCCCTTTATGCAGAACCATGCATTATTATTATTTTTAAGGAGAAGCTGCAGCTCAGTGCAGAAAGCCCTGGGATCGATCGATCAATCGGGGATTCCTTCATTGTAGGGGGTTGGACTAGATGGCCCTTGGAGTCCCCTCTCAACTCTGCCATTCGGTGATTCCCATTCCACCATCCTATTCTGCAGCTCCAGCCAGCCAAGAAGTTTTAGCAAGCCCGGGGGGGGGGGAGGATTTGCCTCTCCATCCATTTTAGCGCCTTGTGGCAGAGAGTTCCGTAGGTTAACCCGGGATCGCCAGCAGCACACCGAGCCGAAGAGGGATTTCCTGGAGGCTTGATGCCGAATCTACCAGCTACGGTTTTAATCCTTACGGCGTATTACCCTTGCGTTCTGGCCCCCCAAAACTGAGAGGAGTCTGGGACTTGCAATCTGCGCCCATTCAAAAAAAAGGGGGGGTCCCCTCTCCCGTCACAAACAAACAAAACCCACCCTCCAAAATGGAAAAATAAAAAAGCAGCCACAAAAGCCATTGTTTTTCTGCCTTGCCAGTTGGCCGATGCCAGCATTGCCCGGCCGCCATCTGGAGATAACTTGCATTTCCCCCCCCCAGAACACAGACAAGAGGGGGGGGCTCTTTTCTCAGCCTCTCCAGGGCTGGCTGGGGTGGGGGTGGGGGGTGGGAGGAGGGTGTCGCCTCGCCACCTGCCGCCCATCTGCCCAAAGCTGGCACTGCCATCTGCTGAGGCTCATCTCCGGGGTGCCAAGGCCGACAGCTGCTCTCGGGTTTTCCCCGACGGGCACCGGTGCCAAGGCTGCGGGCCTCTCCCAACGCCAGCCTGCATTGGAGAGAAGTGGTGTGGAACGGTGCCAACCGTGGGCATCAGGTTCCCTTGCGGGGGGGTGGGGTGGGGGGCTTCTATCATGCCAGGAGAGGGAAGGAATTAAAGCATGCACACACACACAAACACACACACAAAAAAAAAGAGAGGAGAGCTCTTTGTGTTGGGGCCAGGCCGCGCAAATTAAACGGTTATTTCTGCAATTAGGGAGGCCCGCTTCTTGGTTTCATTATTTATCAAAAGCACCTCATCTTCCCAAGGAGGGGGAATTAAGAGAGAGCAGCTGCCGGAAAACCCCAATATCTGCCTATCTCCCCGGCTGCCTGGCGTATTGTTTTCAGGACAGTTAAAAGGAAACGTCCAGCTTTCAACTTCGGTGACCAACCTAGATGGATTTGAAAGGGGACAGGGCAGATTCCTGGAGGAGGAAAGGATCACAGAGCCACAAGGGCTAGGCTCAGCCCTCCGCGGCCAGAGGAATTAAACGCCTCTGGGGACCAGTTTCTGAAAAACGCAGAAGAGGAGAGTGGCTCTGTTTCTCGAATCTCTGCTTATGGGCAATGGGTCGGCCGTGGTGCGAACAGGTTGATGCTGGGCTGCGAACCCTCCAATATTTCTCCCATGAAAATAGGGACGTCCTATTCCATCCCCTCCAACGTTTCTCCCGTGAAAATAGGGACATCCTATTCCATCCCCTCCAACGTTTCTCCCCTGAAAATAGGGACGTCCTATTCCATCCCCTCCAACGTTTCTCCCCTGAAAATAGGGACGTCCTATTCCATCCCCTCCAACGTTTCTCCCCTGAAAATAGGGACGTCCTATTCCATCCCCTCCAACGTTTCTCCCCTGAAAATAGGGACGTCCTATTCCATCCCCTCCAACGTTTCTCCCCTGAAAATAGGGACGTCCTATTCCATCCCCTCCAACGTTTCTCCCCTGAAAATAGGGACGTCCTATTCCATCCCCTCCAACGTTTCTCCCCTGAAAATAGGGACGTCCTATTCCATCCCCTCCAACGTTTCTCCCCTGAAAATAGGGACGTCCTATTCCATCCCCTCCAACGTTTCTCCCCTGAAAATAGGGACGTCCTATTCCATCCCCTCCAACGTTTCTCCCCTGAAAATAGGGACGTCCTATTCCATCCCCTCCAACGTTTCTCCAATGACAATAGGGACGTCCTAAGGAAAAGCGGGACATTCCGGGATCAAATCTGAAACCTGGAGGGCTTCTGTAAATCTGGGACTATCCCAGGAAAATAGGGACACTTGGAAGGTCTGCCTGTGGTCTGACGCACCCCAGAGGAGAATGTTTCTGGGTCAGAATTTCCCACGGCCTGGCTGTAACACCTAAGTAAGGTAAAGGTAAAGGGACCCCTGACCATTAGGTCCAGTCATTTCCCACTCTGGGGTTGCGGCGCTCATCTCGCTTTACTGGCCGAGGGGCGCTCATCTCGCTTTACTGGCCGAGGGAGCCGGCATACAGCTTCTGGGTCATGTGGCCAGCAGGACTAAGCCGCTTCTGGCAAACCAGAGCATAGAATCCTAGAGTTGGAAAAGACCCCAAGGGCCATCCAGTCCAACCCCCTGCCAAGCAGGAAACACCATCAAAGCATTCCTGACAGATGGCTGTCAAGCCTCTGCTTAAAGACCTCCAAAGAAGGAGACTCCACCACACTCCTGGGCAGCAAATTCCCACTGCCGAACAGCTCTTACTGTCAGGAAGTTCTTCCTAATGTTTAGGTGGAATCTTCTTTCTTGTAGTTTGAATCCATTGCCCCGTGTCCACTTCTCTGGAGCAGCAGAAAACAACCTTTCTCCCTCCTCTATATGACATCCTTTTATATATTTGAACATGGCTATCATACCCCCCCTTAACCTTCTCTTCTCCAGGCTAAACATACCCAGCTCCCTAAGCCGTTCCTCCTAAGGCATCGTTTCCAGGCCTTGGACCATTTTAGTTGCCCTCTTCTGGACAGCGCATGGAAACGCCATTTACCTTCCCGCCGGAGTGGTACCTATTTATCTACTTGCACTTTGACGTGCTTTCGAACTGCTAGGTGGGCAGGAGCAGGGACCGAGCAACGGGAGCTCACCCCGTCATCCCGGGGATTCAACCGCCGACCTTCCGATCGGCAAGCCCTAGGCTCTGTGGTTTAACCCACAGCGCCACCTGGGTCCCTAAGTAGGACTGCCCTATGTCCAGAATCTCCTGGAAATAGCTGGGATTCGGGCCTCTAAATAGTGCTCAGGCGAAAATAGCCGAAATGTCCAGGGAAAATCCGGACGTATGGCAAGCCACGTTGGAAGTGTAGAGTTTGGCGTGTTTCCTTAAAAATAGCTCAAAACCTCATAGCTCGACAGTCTGGATTTTTACGTTTTGAAATACGGCAACCCCAAACCTAAGAACCATAGAATTGTACGGTTCCAATGCAAGAATCGCAGCTGAAGGGTCAACAGAGTGGTTGTTCTTTTCCTGGATAGTAAAGAAATCTACAGATTGCCGCTCCCGAAATTTTGTAACGAGGCCGTCTTGCCGCCGGGCAAAGATGGCAGCGGTGCTTCTGTGGACGTAAATATTTTATAGAAGGCTTTTAAACGCACTAAGTGCCGGATGGGTTTTTGGGCCTCAATCCAAATGGTGGGTGCTCTTCAGTGTCTTTGGTAGCCCAGAATCGGTTTCTATTTTCAGGGGAGAAACGTTGGAGGGGATGGAATAGGACATCCCTATTTTCACGGGAGAAACGTTGGAGGGGATGGAATAGGACGTCCCTATTTTCACGGGAGAAACGTTGGAGGGGATGGAATAGGACGTCCCTATTTTCACGGGAGAAACGTTGGAGGGGATGGAATAGGACGTCCCTATTTTCACGGGAGAAACGTTGGAGGGGATGGAATAGGACGTCCCTATTTTCACGGGAGAAACGTTGGAGGGGATGGAATAGGACGTCCCTATTTTCAGGGGAGAAACGTTGGAGGGGATGGAATAGGACGTCCCTATTTTCACGGGAGAAACGTTGGAGGGGATGGAATAGGACGTCCCTATTTTCAGGGGAGAAACGTTGGAGGGGATGGAATAGGACGTCCCTATTTTCATGGGAGAATTGACCTGGGCCAATTGCTGCAAGAAAACTTGCTGCCAGATGATTTAATGATACAGAGTGAGACCCCTGGGTCCATATAGCTCAGTATTGCAGACACCACTGCCAGCCGTTCCCAGGGCGTCTTTGCCTTCCTGGAAATGCCACCGTGGATTCAAACTGAGACCAGCTGCATGAAAACCGGGCAGAGCCCTGACCCCGAAGCAAGTCAAATATTGTGTTGCCGTGGGTCTAAAAAAGGTAAAGGGACCCCTGACCGTTAGGTCCAGTCGCAGACGGCTCTGGGGTTGCAGCGTTCATCTCGCTTTACTGGCCGAGGGATCCGGCGTACAGCTTCCGGGTCACGTGGCCAGCATGACTAAGCCGCTTCTGGCGAACCAGAGCAGCGCACGGAAATGCTGTTTATCTTCCTGTCGGAGTGGTACCTATTTATCTACTTGCACTTTGACGTGCTTTCGAACTGCTAGGTGGGCAGGAGCAGGGACCGAGCGACAGGAGCTCACCCCGTCATTGCGGGGATACGAACCGCCGGCCTTCCGATCAGCAAGCCCTAGGCTCTGCAGTTTAACCCACAGCGCCACCCGCGTCCCGTGGGTCTAACCTGCCTGGTAATAGCCTTTTCAATAGTACTGGCTCGCCTCCTACATCTCGGTCATGCAGACACCCCCTTCCAGCCCCACACCAAAAAAAAAAAGGACAGTGGGGCGGGGGGGGGGGAACCCCACAGCTGTCAGTGTCAGATAGCGGAGCCCCGAGAGAAATCATTTTTACGCGCCCTCCTGGCTGCCCCTGGAGCTGGCATCCCCGTCTCTGCCAAATGAGCTTCCCTAATGGAGTTCTTGGCAGGGAAATGCCGGCATGTTCGGGTGGCGAGGAGACTGGCTTGGCGGCGGCTGGGGGAGAGGGAGGGAGGGGGGAAAGACTGGAGGGAGGGAGGGCATCCTGGCAGCTGCCGCCAGCGTGGCATCGAATGGAGGGGGGGCACGCTGCCAAGTGGGGAACTGCGAGCCCATTAGAGGGCAAGGAGGTAGCCAAAGCTCGGGGAGCGCAGGAGAGATCTGGCCGGCAGGTGCAGGCCAGACTCCCCACCCCCCAAAATCTCATCTTTAATTCAATGGATATGGGGAGGGGGGCATCCACACAATACGGGGGGCACCGGGTTACCCACGGCGGCTGTGCCTCGCCTCCGACGGCTGGGAAACCGCGAAAAGGGAAAGGGTTCTCTGTTCCTCATCGCTTTGGCCACCGTGAGGACAGAGTGCTGGCCTACATGGGTGCCCCCCCCTTTGGCCTGATCTAGCAGGGGACCGCCCAGTATCTGTATGTTCCCTGCGGCGGAGCGGCCTTGAACTCTAAAACTCCCCGAAGGCTCGTCCGGTATAGGGTTGCCAGTAAGCTGCCTTAAGAATCGTTTTCACCGTGGAAAGGCAGCGTGCAAATGGTGATATTTCGGAAAGTGAAAACCAGTGGCGGACAACCTCACACATACGCCACACGCTAAGTAGAAGAACAGAAACATAACCACCCCACCCCACTTACCATCCCCCCCCTTACCTCCCTAATTGTTTAAACCGACTCGTGAACCAATAACTTATATACATTGACCACTAATAATGAACCAGCATCTTCAAAAGCAGAGACATCACCTTGCCGACAAAGGTCCGTATAGTTCAAGCGATGGTTTTCCCAGTAGTGATGTATGGAAGTGAGAGCTGGACCATAAAGAAGGCTGGTTGCCCAGTATCCCTGAAGGAGCATCTCCACCCCCATCGTCCAGCCCGGACACGGAGGTCCAGCTCCGAGGGCCTTCTGGCGGTTCCCTCCCTGCGAGAAGTGAAGCTACAGGCAACCAGGCAGAGGGCCTTCTCGGTGGTGGCGCCCTCCCTTCAGATGTCAAGGAGATAAACAACTAAATGACTTTTAGAAGCAGGTAGGTTGGCTACCTACCTGTTTCTAAAAGTCATTTAGTTGTTTGAAGAAGTGTGCATGCACACGAAAGCTCATACAAAGAACAAACTCAGTTGGTTTCTAAGGTGCTACTGGAAGGAATTTTAGAAGACATATGAAGGCAGCATTGATTTCCGGGATGGCTTCTACAAATCAGGGATGCCCCTGGAAAATAGGGGCACTTGGAGAGTCTGGAGTGTGCATTGTTCTGCCGTGGAGGGAGCATCGTTTTGTGGTTCTCCTCAGGTGCCCAAATGTATTGCGTCGGCCCCGAGCACGGGAACCCACCCCCCGCCTGCTACTAGTCAATTTGATCTCGAGAATTCCCATCTGCTGGGAGAGGACTCGGCGGATGACGGCAGGAGGAGCAATGCAGTAGATCTCCCCTAACCACCTCTCCCTTGTGCTATGTACTGTGCACTTAAACTCTCTCTCTCGCACACATTCATGTTTTGCAAGCTTGTGGTCATGGCCCCATGCATTAGTAATAAGCTCAACATTGCAGACTGCGGTTTCGGCTTATAGAAAAAATATATAAAAGACCTCAGAGAAATCAAGTTTCCTCGGGGCTAAGATCATGGCCACTGGTCCCATCACCTCCTGGCAAATAGAAGGGGAAGAAAGGGAGGCAGTGAGAGATTTCACTTTCTTGGGCTCCATGATCACTGCAGATGGTGACAGCAGTCACGAAATTAGAAGACGCCTGCTTCTTGGGAGGAAAGCAATGACAAACCTAGACAGCATCTTAAAAAGCAGAGACATCACCTTGCCGACAAAGGTCCGTATAGTTAAAGCTATGGTTTTCCCAGTAGTGATGTATGGTAAGTGAGAGCTGGACCATAAAGAAGGCTGATCGCTGAAGAATTGATGCTTTTGAATTATGGTGCTGGAGGAGACTCTTGAGAGTCCCATGGACTGCAAGAAGATCAAACTTACCCATCCTTAAAGAAATCAGCCCTGAGTGCTTACTGGAAGGACAGATCCTGAAGCTGAGGCTCCAATACTTTGGCCACCTCATGAGAAGAGAAGACTCCCTGGAAAAGACCCTGATGTTGGGAAAGATGGAGGGTGCAAGGAGAAGGGGACGACAGAGGATGAGATGGTGGGACAGTGTTCTCGAAGCTACTAACAGTGGGTGCAAATTTTAACTTTGTGCAGCAGGGCTGTCTCCTAGACACACCCCTCTCCAGAGAAGCGAGACCAGTAAGGGTGTGTGGCCTGGGGGAGTTCTGGGGGCCAGGTAGGGAGGGCTAGAGGACCACATTTCATCCACAGACATGGAGGTTCCCCGTGCTACTGAAGGATGGCTTCTGTTTATGGTTTGACCCAGAAAGCCAGGAGGCTGACTTGCTGGGCTCATAGCTTCAGACAGTGACAGCACCTCCCAGAAATCAGGAGTCATTTTTTTTGCTGGACGATCCTTTCAAGATTGCCTGCAAGGGGTGGCATCAAAAGCTTCTTGTCCGGCTCCTTGTGGCCGAGTCAGCATCACCATAAATAGCATTTTTTCTCTCTCTCCAAAAAACTTCCCCCCACCAAACATGCCCCCCCACACACAAGCACCCTCCACTCCATGCCTGTGCAAAAAATAAACCACCTCCCACTACGGAAAACCTTTCCTTGTTTGCCAGAGCACTCAGCAAAAGGCGCAATATGATTTGATCGATGGCGGGAGATTGATTACCATTACGCTGCAACGGTTTTTGACTTTCAGCCGCGACCTCTCCGTCCTGGAGGCAGCAAAGGCGTGCGGAAGGAACTCCGGGCACACGTATGCACACGCAAGCCCCGGGCCCTCCTCCCCGCCCCCCACTGCGGTTGCAGATCCAAAATGCAAAGGGGAAAAAATATTGAACGGCAGAGGGAGGGGGGAGGAAGAGAAGTGCGCGATTGAACTTGCCGCGTTCTCCGGCCAGATTAAGAACGGTGACGGTATTAAACCCGCAAGGAGGACCCCGGAGGATCGGGACGACGGCACGCCCCCCCACCCCACGTCCTGCTCTCGCGCCGGCCAACCAGGTGGCTGTCGGAAACCCACATACAAGACCAGAGCACTTTCTCCCCTCCTGCGACTAACAATAACAACAACAACAACAACAACAACAATTTCATAGAATCCTAGAATCTTAGAGTTGGAAGAGACCCCAAGGGCCATCCAGTCCAACCCCCTGCCAAGCAGGAAACACCATCAAAGCATTCCTGACAGATGGCTGTCAAGCCTCCGCTTCAAGACCTCCAAAGAAGGAGACTCCACCACACTCCTTGGCAGCAAATTCCACTGTCCAACAGCTCTTACTGTCAGGAAGTTCTTCCTAATGTTTAGGTGGAATCTTCTTTCTTGTAGTTTGAATCCATTGCCCCGTGTCCGCTTCTCTGGAGCAGCAGAAAACAACCTTTCTCCCTCCTCTATATGACATCCTTTTATATATTTGAACATGGCTATCATATCACCCCTTAACCTTCTCTTCTCCAGGCTAAGCATACCCAGCTCCCTAAGCCGTTCCTCCTAAGGCATCGTTTCCAGGCCTTGGACCATTTTGGTTGCCCTCCTCTGGACACCTTCCAGCTTGTCAGTATCCTTCTTGAACTGGGGTGCCCAGAACTGGACACAGTATTCCAGGTGAGGTCTGACCAGAGCAGAATATAGTGGTACTATTACCTCCCTTGATCTAGATGCTATACTCCTATTGATGCAGCCCAGAATTATTAATACCCTTCCCATCAGGCTGGGCTTCCCCAGCCACTTTGGGCAGCTTCCAACAATATATTAAAATACAATAATCAATCAGGCCAGTATTGCATTCGGGTTTTTTTGCTGCCGCATCACACAGTTGGCTCACGTTCAACTTGTGGTCCACCGAGACCCCCAAATCCTTTTCACATGTCCTGCTAGCAAGCCAGGTGTCCCCCAATCCTATATTTGTGCACCTGGTTCTTCCTTCCTAAGTGCAGAACCTGACATTTGTCCCGATTCATTTTGTTGGTTTGGGCCCAGCTCTCCAACCTGTTATAGCCTGTGGAACTCCTTGCCAGTGGAAGTGCAGTCCTAACTTCTTTTAGACATCCCCTTTTAAAAAGTGGTTCTTTTTCCTTTTTACCGACCGGTACTTACTAATGTCTTTTATTTCACTGCGTGCCACCTTGCTGCGTTTTTTCATTATTGCTATGTGCGTGAACACCCCTCAGATATTTCCCTAAAATATAAACCAGGGGTAGGCAAACTAAGGCCTGGGGGCCAGATCCGGCCCAATCGCCTTCTCAATCCGGCCCACGGACGGTCCGGGAATCAGCGTGTTTTTACATGAGCAGAATGTGTCTTTTATTTAAAATGCATCTCTGGGTTATTTGTGGGGCCTGCCTGGTGTTTTTACATGAGTAGAATGTGTCCTTTTATTTAAAATGCATCTCTGGGTTATTTGTGGGGCCTGCCTGGTGTTTTTACATGAGCAGAATGTGTCCTTTTATTTAAAATGCATCTCTACGGGTTATTTGTGGGGCCTGCCTGGTGTTTTTACATGAGTAGAATGTGTCCTTTTATTTAAAATGCATCTCTGGGTTATTTGTGGGGCCTGCCTGGTGTTTTTACATGAGTAGAATGTGTCCTTTTATTTAAAATGCATCTCTGGGTTATTTGTGGGGCCTGCCTGGTGTTTTTACATGAGTAGAATGTGTCCTTTTATTTAAAATGCATCTCTGGGTTATTTGTGGGGCCTGCCTGGTGTTTTTACATGAGCAGAATGTGTGCTTTTATTTAAAATGCATCTCTGGGTTATTTGTGGGGCCTGCCTGGTGTTTTTACATGAGCAGAATGTGTCCTTTTATTTAAAATGCATCTCTGGGTTATTTGTGGGGCCTGCCTGGTGTTTTTACATGAGTAGAATGTGTCCTTTTATTTAAAATGCATCTCTGGGTTATTTGTGGGGCCTGCCTGGTGTTTTTACATGAGCAGAATGTGTCCTTTTATTTAAAATGCATCTCTGGGTTATTTGTGGGGCCTGCCTGGTGTTTTTACATGAGCAGAATGTGTGTCCTTTTATTTAAAATGCATCTCTGGGTTATTTGTGGGGCCTGCCTGGTGTTTTTACATGAGTAGAATGTGTCCTTTTATTTAAAATGCATCTCTGGGTTATTTGTGGGGCCTGCCTGGTGTTTTTACATGAGCAGAATGTGTCCTTTTATTTAAAATGCATCTCTGGGTTATTTGTGGGGCCTGCCTGGTGTTTTTACATGAGTAGAATGTGTCCTTTTATTTAAAATGCATCTCTGGGTTATTTGTGGGGCCTGCCTGGTGTTTTTACATGAGTAGAATGTGTCCTTTTATTTAAAATGCATCTCTGGGTTATTTGTGGGGCCTGCCTGGTGTTTTTACATGAGCAGAATGTGTGCCTTTTATTTAAAATGCATCTCTGGGTTATTTGTGGGGCCTGCCTGGTGTTTTTACATGAGCAGAATGTGTGCCTTTTATTTAAAATGCATCTCTGGGTTATTTGTGGGGCCTGCCTGGTGTTTTTACATGAGTAGAATGTGTCCTTTTATTTAAAATGCATCTCTGGGTTATTTGTGGGGCCTGCCTGGTGTTTTTACATGAGCAGAATGTGTGTCCTTTTATTTAAAATGCATCTCTGGGTTATTTGTGGGGCCTGCCTGGTGTTTTTACAATTAGCAGAATGTGTGCTTTCATTTAAAATGCATCTCTGGGTTATTTGTGGGGCCTGCCTGGTGTTTTTACATGAGTAGAATGTGTCCTTTTATTTAAAATGCATCTCTGGGTTATTTGTGGGGCCTGCCTGGTGTTTTTACATGAGTAGAATGTGTCCTTTTATTTAAAATGCATCTCTGGGTTATTTGTGGGGCCTGCCTGGTGTTTTTACATGAGTAGAATGTGTCCTTTTATTTAAAATGCATCTCTGGGTTATTTGTGGGGCCTGCCTGGTGTTTTTACATGAGTAGAATGTGTCCTTTTATTTAAAATGCATCTCTGGGTTATTTGTGGGGCCTGCCTGGTGTTTTTACATGAGTAGAATGTGTCCTTTTATTTTAAATGCATCTCTGGGTTATTTGTGGGGCCTGCCTGGTGTTTTTACATGAGCAGAATGTGTGTCCTTTTATTTAAAATGCATCTCTGGGTTATTTGTGGGGCCTGCCTGGTGTTTTTACATGAGTAGAATGTGTCCTTTTATTTAAAATGCATCTCTGGGTTATTTGTGGGGCCTGCCTGGTGTTTTTACATGAGTAGAATGTGTCCTTTTATTTAAAATGCATCTCTGGGTTATTTGTGGGGCCTGCCTGGTGTTTTTACATGAGCAGAATGTGTGTCCTTTTATTTAAAATGCATCTCTGGGTTATTTGTGGGGCCTGCCTGGTGTTTTTACGTGAGTAGAATGTGTCCTTTTATTTAAAATGCATCTCTGGGTTATTTGTGGGGCCTGCCTGGTGTTTTTACATGAGTAGAATGTGTCCTTTTATTTAAAATGCATCTCTGGGTTATTTGTGGGGCCTGCCTGGTGTTTTTACATGAGTAGAATGTGTCCTTTTATTTAAAATGCATCTCTGGGTTATTTGTGGGGCCTGCCTGGTGTTTTTACATGAGTAGAATGTGTCCTTTTATTTATCTCTGGGTTATTTGTGGGGCCTGCCTGGTGTTTTTACATGAGCATGAATGTGTCTTTTATTTAAATGCTCTCTGGGTTATTTGTGGGGCCTGCCTGGTGTTTTTACATGAGTAGAATGTGTGCCTTTTATTTAAAATGCATCTCTGGGTTATTTGTGGGGCCTGCCTGGTGTTTTTACATGAGTAGAATGTGTCCTTTTATTTAAAATGCATCTCTGGGTTATTTGTGGGGCCTGCCTGGTGTTTTTACATGAGCAGAATGTGTGCTTTTATTTAAAATGCATCTCTGGGTTATTTGTGGGGCCTGCCTGGTGTTTTTACATGAGTAGAATGTGTCCTTTTATTTAAAATGCATCTCTGGTTATTTGTGGGCCTGCCTGGTGTTTTTATGAGTAGAATGTGTCCTTTTATTTAAAATGCATCTCTGGTTATTTGTGGGGCCTGGTGTTTTTACATGAGTAGAATGTGTGCTTTTATTTAAATGGCATCTCTGGGTTATTTGTGGGGCCTGCCTGGTGTTTTTACATGAGCAGAATGTGTCCTTTTATTTAAAATGCATCTCTGGGTTATTTGTGGGGCCTGCCTGGTGTTTTTACATGAGCAGAATGTGTCCTTTTATTTAAAATGCATCTCTGGGTTATTTGTGGGGCCTGCCTGGTGTTTTTACATGAGTAGAATGTGTCCTTTTATTTAAAATGCATCTCTGGGTTATTTGTGGGGCCTGCCTGGTGTTTTTACATGAGTAGAATGTGTCCTTTTATTTAAAATGCATCTCTGGGTTATTTGTGGGGCCTGCCTGGTGTTTTTACATGAGTAGAATGTGTGCCTTTTATTTAAAATGCATCTCTGGGTTATTTGTGGGGCCTGCCTGGTGTTTTTACATGAGTAGAATGTGTGCCTTTTATTTAAAATGCATCTCTGGGTTATTTGTGGGGCCTGCCTGGTGTTTTTACATGAGTAGAATGTGTCCTTTTATTTAAAATGCATCTCTGGGTTATTTGTGGGGCCTGCCTGGTGTTTTTACATGAGCAGAATGTGTCCTTTTATTTAAAATGCATCTCTGGGTTATTTGTGGGGCCTGCCTGGTGTTTTTACATGAGTAGAATGTGTCCTTTTATTTAAAATGCATCTCTGGGTTATTTGTGGGGCCTGCCTGGTGTTTTTACATGAGTAGAATGTGTCCTTTTATTTAAAATGCATCTCTGGGTTATTTGTGGGGCCTGCCTGGTGTTTTTACATGAGTAGAATGTGTCCTTTTATTTAAAATGCATCTCTGGGTTATTTGTGGGGCCTGCCTGGTGTTTTACATGAGTAGAATGTGTCCTTTTATTTAAAATGCATCTCTGGGTTATTTGTGGGGCCTGCCTTGTGTTTTTACATGAGCAGAATGTGTCCTTTTATTTAAAATGCATCTCTGGGTTATTTGTGGGGCCTGCCTGGTGTTTTTACATGAGTAGAATGTGTGCTTTTATTTAAAATGCATCTCTGGGTTATTTGTGGGGCATAGGAATTCATTCATTTCCCCCCCCCAAAAAAAATATAGTCCGGCCCAACACATGGTCTGAGGGACGGTGGACCGGCCCACGGCCAAAAAAGGTTGCTGTCCCCTGATTTAAACAAGTGAAATAGCAAAGGGGGTTGACCAGACTGCCCTTGTGGAGGAAAGTAGTGGGGGGGGGAGAGACACCCTCTGTTTCCCCACCCCCACCCCCTTTAAAAAAATAAAATCCAGCCCAGGAAAGACTTGAGATGCAAAAGATCTTTGCAACCAGCTGAAAGTAGCTCTGGGGTTGCCCATTGCAGAGAAATCGGCTGAGAATCTTCTCTTTTTTTTTTAATTTTTATTTTTTGCTGACGCAGGAGAAAGGGGGAAAGAGAGAGAGAGTGCATTATCGTATATCGTACGGAGGGCTGGCGAGAGAGACCGGCTGCAACTGCTCCAGACTGATAATGCCAGAGACAACGGGAGCTGCATCTTAAAACTATGCGTCGCCCGCCAACCAACACCCCCCCCCCCAAAAAAAACCCATACATACATCCTGCATTGCTATAGGCTGCAAAGTCGGGGCCGTGAAATGCAATGCTGGCAAAAGGGGGGGGGGGCAGAGCCACAGTTCCCAATCCATATTAGAATCCTAGAATCTGCAATGCAGGAATCTTTTGCCCAAGGCGGGACTCGAACCCATGACCTCCAGAGGTCAAGAGTCTCTGCTGACAGAGCTGGAGAACCGGGGAGCCAGCAAGAGATCCAGATCAAATTCTTGGACTGCAGCAGTCGCTCCCAAGCCCCCCCCCCCGGTTGGGGCAGGAGGGCGGTGGGATTACCTAGTGGGTGGCTGGGGGTATGTCAATGACTATCAGGCTTTGAAAAGTTGCCATCCCTTGGGCAAAGTTAGTCAGCCTTGCTGAATTGATTAAAGTAAATAGGTTTTGAATAAAAAAGGAAGGTTGCACATGCGTGATGCATTTAAATCACACCTGCGAAGAATCCCGGGATTTGTAGTACGCCCCCCAAACCACGCTACAATTCCCAGCGCCCTTAGCAAACTACATCTCCCAGGATTCCCGAAGGGAGGAAAGCGTGCTTCACAATGCATTGCACAGATTAGCCTGAATCATAGCTATAAGAAGCAGAAGGTGTTTCTGAAGAAGTGTTTCTGAAGGAAAAAGATTTTCTCGCAAGTAAAGCAATCTACTATTCGAGCGAATTGGCTCAAAGGCATGGATTATTAGCAGAAGGACGCCATAGCAATGGGATATGTGGTTAAATCCTATTAATAGAGGTTACTTACGACCAATGCTCACTGTATTATCAATAATAATAATAATAATTATTATTTGTACCCCGCCCAGCCACAAGTGCCAAGTTAAGTCCTTGGAGATCCTGGGTTCAAATCCCGCCTGAACCATGAAGCTCACTGTGTACACCATGGGTAGGCAAACTAAGACCCGGGGGCCGGATGCGGCCCAATCGTCTGCTCAATCCGGCCCGCGGATGGTCCGGGAATCAGCGTGTTTTTACACGAGTGGAATGTGTCCTTTTATTTAAAATACACCCCTGGGTTATTTGTGGGGCATAGGAATTCGTTGATTTATTCATTTTCAAAATGCAGTCCGGCCCGCCCACAAGGTCTGAGGGAGGGTGGACCGGCCCCCTGCCGAAAAAGTTTGCTGACCCCTGCCTAAATGCACGCACACACTCAGATGCAGGTACAACTCATGCAGAGTTGCAACAGGTACACCTGACGTAGCATCCCCTCCAACATTGCCATCTCTCTCAGATCAACCTACCTCGCAGGGTTGTAGTGTAGAGGAAGCATAGAGCTCCTTGAACGAGAGGTGGGATACCAACCAGGCAGCTAAACCAGGCGTCCGAGGGCCAGATGTGGCCCCAGGGTCTCCCTGCTCAGCCCTCGGCAAGCCCGACTGGCCACACCCACTGTCCCAAGCCACACCCCTTGCATATCTGGCCTGGCACCCTCATTGAGACTTCCTGCCTGGCTGGAAATTTGTCCTCAAACTCTGATTGTGCCTCTTACTTGCCCGGAGAGAGGATTGTGTGTGTGTGTGTGTGTGTGTGTGTGTGTGTGTGTGTGTGTGTAGAAAGTAGCCAACTCATAGACTCCTAGAACTGTAGACTTGGAAGGGACCACAGCGGTCATGCAGTCCAACCCCGTGCAATGCAGGAACCTATCGCCCAACGCGGGGCTCGAACCCACGACCCTGAGATTAGGAGTCTCGGGCTCAAAAGGTTGCAGCGTTTGGGGCTTAGGGAAAACCCAAGGAGGAGGGAAGGGACAATGAGGATCATCTAGTCCAACCTAGTCCTGGCCAGGGGGGGGGGTGTAAATAAAATTTGTTGTTGTTGTTGTTGTTAGTCGTGTCCGACTCTTCGTGACCCCATGGACCAGAGCACGCCAGGCACTCCTGTCTTCCACTGCCTCCCGCAGTTTGGTCAGACTCATGTTGGTAGCTTCGAGAACACTGTCCAACCATCTCGTCATCCTCTGTCGTCCCCTTCTCCTTGTGCCCTCCATCTTTCCCAACATCAGGGTCTTTTCCAGGGAGTCTTCTCTTCTCATGAGGTGGCCAAAGTACTGGAGCCTCAACTTCAGGATCTGTCCTTCTAGTGAGCACTCAGGGCAGATTTCCTTCAGAATGGATAGGTTTGATCTTCTTGCAGTCCATGGGACTCTCAAGAGTCTCCTCCAGCACCAGAATTCAAAAGCATCCATTGTTCGGCGATCAGCCTTCTTGATGGTCCAGCTCTTGCTTCCGTACATCACTACTGGGAAAACCATCGCTGTAACTATACGGAGCTTTGTCGGCAAGGTGATGTCTCTGCTTCTTAAGATGCTGTCTAGGTTTGTCATGGCTTTCCCCCAAAGAATTAAGGTATATATTTATTATTATTATTACCCCCTACAATGGAGGAATCTTTCGGCCAACGTGGGACTCGAACCCACGACCCTGAGATGGAGAGTCCAACACTCTAATGACTGAGCTACGGTACAAAGCTAGAAATCTTGCATTTCTGGCTCCACAGATTTTTGCAACTCGAACCACCCGCCTCCCCAGCAGAAACGTGGGACCCCCCCCCCCTTTACCGAATTAACTCAACAACCAGGGTTTGCCCGTCGGAGACTCGCAACCCCTGTTAAGCAACAGAAACAAAGAAATTCGAGGCTGCGGGGGGACGACACACACTCTTTGCATTTGCCCGGCACTCAGTCTCGCAGCCTGAAAATGAATCCCCGGTTCTGCCTTAAACGGGGAAGAATCTACCTTAAAAGGGAAAAGGAGGGGGGGCTGCTTTCTCCAGAGAGTGAAAGTGACAGGAGGCCCTATCAGCTGTGATTTTACTGCCTGGGGTTTGGTAGCAATTAGATTAGGTGATTTCAAGGCTTCCGAAAGAGACCCAGACAGGCTGGGGTTGGGGTCAGGTAGCAACAAGGTGAGGGAGCCGGGGACGGGGATGGGACATTTCTTGCATGCTGTGCAGCGATTGCCCTTCACTTTATCCCCCTCTTGTTTTGTTTTGTTTTGTTTTGGTTAAACGTTAAGTTTTTTGGTTAAAAGTTTCCAGTCGCAGGAGAAAGAGCGAGAGATGGGAAGTGACGCTGGCTGGCATCGAGAGGCATCTTCGTAATCTGGAAAAGGGAACTGCACAATGGGTTGCTTCTCGGCCCAGCTTTGCTCAGAACCACAGAATTGTCGAGTTGCAAGGGACCCCCAGCGGTCATCCAGTCCAACCCCCTTGCAATGCAGGAATCTCAGCCCGAAGCATCCCTGACAGGGGACCATCCGACCTCTGCTTTAAAAAACCTCGAAGGAAGGAGAGTCCACGGTCAAACAGCTCTGACTGTCAGAAAGTTTTTTCTGGTGTCAAGTCAGGAAGAAGTTCCCCTGTTCTATGCAGAGATATGATGCCTTTATATAAGGAGGGGTAATTTTTGTTAGCATGGCTAGATTAGGGGTGCACTAGGCTTGCCATAGGGACGCGGGTGGCGCTGTGGTCTAAACCGCTGAGCCTAGGGCTTGCCGATCAGAAGGTCGGCGGTTCGAATCCCCGCCATGACAGGGTGATCTCCCGTTGCTCGGTCCCTGCTCCTGCCAACCTAGCAGTTCGAAAGCACGTCAAAGTGCAAGTAGATAAATAGGTACCGCTCCGGTGGGAAGGTAAACGGCGTTTCCATGCGCTGCTCTGGTTCGCCAGAAGCGGCTTAGTCATGCTGGCCACATGACCCGGAAGCTGTACGCCGGCTCCCTCAGCCAATAAAGCGAGATGAGCGCCGCAACTCCAGAGTCGTCCACGACTGGACCTAATGGTCAGGGGTCCCTTTACCTTTACCTTTTAGGCTTGCCATACGTCAGGAAAATTCCTGACACGTCCTGGTTTTCGGGTGTAAAAATGACGTCAAGGGGGAATTTTGCAAAATGTCTGGGGAAAGCCGGATGCAAGCTTAAAACCACTATTTTGAGGGGAGGTTCCCCCCTCCTCAAAAAAGCGAAACAATTTTGATGGTTGAAAAGCTCAATAATTTGAGGGCTGTCAGGAATTTTACTTTTTGAAATATGGCAACCTCAGGGTACACCATTATTTGGCCCATATTTAAAAGACAACACAACCCCAGATAGCACTTTTCCCAAATGAAGGGATCAACCGAGACGGTGCTATCCCTCAAAATGTGCCCTGCAGCCAGGCTCCAACCCACTAGACAGCTTTATGCTCAAAGAGGTGAACTGGCACAAGTAAAATGTCTGTAAGGTACGATCCTGCTGTACCAGGAGAAACGCCTGCAAATATCCGTGCAAAATTCAGCGCAGAATTTCTATATTGGTATTGCAAGCTGATGCGGAAATGGGACAAACTCAGTGCTGAGACGGGCGGGGGCACAAGATCCCAAGAAAAACCAAAAGAGACAGATCCATCTGTCCCTTCATTTGTGACCAAGGGATGCTGTTCCTTCTTTTATGACTAAAACCTATCCTTTAATTCGCAACTAAGGAATGCCGTCCTGTGATTCATGACGAGAAAATGACTACAAAATTCATGGCTACAAGAGGAGATCCCTTGACCACAACTACAAAATGCCCTCCTTAGATTCACGATTACGAAACGCCCTCCCTTAATTCACAACCACGAAACGCCCTCCCTTAATTCACAACCACGAAATGCCCTCTTTTAATTCACAACCACGAAACGCCCTCCCTTAATTCACAACCACGAAACGCCCTCCTTTAATTCACAACCACAAAATGCCCTCCCTTAATTCACAACCACGAATTTCCCTCCTTTAATTCACAACCACAAAATGCCCTCCCTTAATTCACAACCACGAAACGCCCTCCTTTAATTCACAACCACAAAATGCCCTCCCTTAATTCACAACCACGAAATGCCCTCCCTTAATTCACAAACCACCTTAATTCACAACCACAAAATGCCCTCCCTTAATTCACAACCACGAATTTCCCTCCCTTAATTCACAACCACGAAATGTCCCTCCCTTAATTCACAACCACGAAATGCCCTCCCTTAATTCACAACCACGAAATGTCCCTCCCTTAATTCACAACCACGAAACGCCCTCCCTTAATTCACAACCACGAAATGCTCCTCCCTTAATTGCGCCACCACAAAACGCCCTCCCTTAACTCCCAGCTAAGGAGCACCGCTCCTCCGTTTGCGCTGAAAGAAGGCCGAGAAGACCCACGGATTCCAGCGCGCGAAACGAGACTTTCCCGTCGGCGAGGGCTGCCTACCTCTCTCTCGGATGAAGTACGCCAGGTAGAGGTCGAGCTCCTTGACGGAGACGCTGATGTGGTGAGGCTGGACGCAGAGGATGGGGTGGGTGCACTGGGCGGCCTTGACCAGCCGCTCCCCGTCGGTGCTCTCCAGGGGGATCCCCTTGAATAGGATGACCATCACTAGGTCCAGCCGCCAGACTTTGTCGGCCTGCCGGAGGCAGTCGATCCTCCGCATTTTGCCCTTCTGGTCGGGGTTGGAGAGGACGCAGCAGGAGGGCTTCTTCCCCGTGATGGAGAGGACGAAGTCCTCTCGGTACTCCGGTCGGATGTCCTTCCGCAGCTTGGCCAGCAAGCGGGACGCCCACTTCTGCTTCACCTCCGGCTTCTCGTTGAGGAGCTCATCCTTTACGGCCCGCTCCTCGTCCTTCGTCATGCGCTTCTCGTGCTTCTTGAAGTACTTGCGCTTGCGGGCCTGGAGGTTGAACCAGGTGTAGGCGAAGGCCCGGACGTGGGGGAGTAGTGCCTCAATAAAGGGGTGGAACTCATCCTGGAAAAGAGAGAGAGAGAGAGAGAAAGAGAGGCAGTCAAGAGGTATTCCCCCATCCGGTCTCTCAAGAGGGAATGCCTCTTCTGAGTAGAGGCATTGCTCCAAACATATCTGGGTAGATGCAGTCTCTAAGAGGAGGCATTCGCCAAACATATCTGGGTAGATGCAGTCTCTAAGAAGAGGCATTCGCCTCTCTCGGGAAGGAATGCCTCTTCTGCGTAGAGGCATTCCTCCAAGCACATCTGGGTAGGTGCATGCCTGCTCTCAGAAGAGGCATCCCCCTCTCTCAGGAAGGATTTCTCTTCTGCATAGAGCCATCCCCCTCTCTCTCACACACAGCATGGAATATGGTACCAGTGATAGCAAACCCATGGTCCTCCAGACGTAGCTGGATTCGAACTCCCCACCTCCCTGACCATCAGCTGGCCTTCTGGAACTAATGGGAGCCGAGAGTCCAACTGCGTTTGCACAAAAACGGAAACAGGAAGAAATACCGACGAAGGAAGAATGGACAGTGAAATTAATGGAGTATGCGGAACTGGATAAGATGACGGGAAGAATCCGAGAACAGCGGGACCAGAAGTTCATCAAAGTTTGGACTAAATTTGCAGATTATTTGAAGGACAATTGCACTGAACTGAATACGTTGGTAGGATTGCGAGACGCTTTGCAGATTAAAGAAGGAAGGCCGTTGCAATATGAAATTTTAGTGATAAGCTTAAGTGTGATAATTTTAAGCAGTGATCAATTTGTGAAGTACAGATATTAGCGATGAATGTTAGGATATCATAGGGAGGGTTTGAAGGAAGTCATGGCCTTAAAAAGCCAAAATGGTAAGGGCTTGAAAAGATAATGTGATGGATTTTATTATTGTATTGTTATAAAACCAATAAAAATGATATGGCCAAAAAAGAGAGAGTCCAACTGCGTACCCCTGGTTTAGTCTGGACACAGAATGTGAACCAAACTCTTAGCAACAGCAGATCTGTATGTTTCATTGCAGATATGCCCTTGCTTTGTTGAAAGAGGGGTGAGTGGAACAACAGACAATGGTGTATGTGGGGGGGGGACAGGATCCGGAATACCCCTCCCACACTCACAGCTTATAGCTAAGGAAATTTTATCCTCGTCTTCTCAGCTGGCGAAACGCTATTTGCAAGAGACCGGCTCTACAAGGTCACAGCGACCGTATGAAAACGGAGGCCAGTTTTCCTGCTCATCAGCTGCACGCCGGGACTTTAAAAAAGCAGCTGCCAGCTCTCTCCGCCGGGGCCTACCCCGCAGGGCCGTTGTGGGGAGAAAACGGGTAGCGGGAGGGACCTTGAGCTCGTGGGAAGGAGGAGGAGGAGGAGGAGGAGGAGGCAGGCTACAAAACAAGCAGCCGCTTCAGAAGAGCTTCCAGCTACAATTTGAAATCTGCTCCCCCTTAAGAGTAATTGAGCATTTGGTCAGAAACCAAGCTGCCAAACCGACCCGCCCGGGCTGCCGTGCCAAGAAAATTTGGCTCCGCGCGGTTTGACTGGAAATGTCGTTTCTCTCTCCTTCCTTCCCCCCCCCTCCATCCTCCGTGCCCCACCCTGAGCCTGCAGATCTGGGAGGCCGACGGAGCCCCAGTTTCCACTCATAAGCCACGGCCTGTGGCTCTCCTAACCTGCCGCGATGGAGGAGAAGAAGAAGAAGAAGAAGAAGAGTTTGGATTTGATATCCCGCTTTATCACTACCCGAAGCAGTCTCAAAGCGGCTAACGTTCTCCTTTCCCTTGGCAGGGCTGGTGGAAACGGAGCGATCCGCTCCGAGGCACCGGAGAGAGAGAGAGAAAGAGAGAGAGAGAGAGAGAGAAAGGAGCCCAAATAGCCAGACCTCCCAGGATTGCAGTGGTACCTCGGTTCTCGAACTTAATCCGCTCCGGGAGCCCGCTCAACTCCCGAAACCGTTCGGAAACCAAGGCGCGGCTTCCGATTGGCTGCAGTAAGCCCCTGCAGCCAATCGGACTCCGCGGCGGACATTCGGCTTCCGAAAAACGTTCGCGATCCGGAACACTCACTTCCGGGTTTGCGGCGTTCGGGAACTGATTTGCTTGGGAGGCAAGCCGTTCGAGAACCAAGGTTCCGCTGTAACTACAGATTCCATCTCTCTCTCTCTCTCTCTCTCTCTCTCTCTCTCTCTCGCGCTCTCTCTCTCTCTCTCTCTCACACACACACACAAATAATTTCCCTTTTTCTGCTCTCTCTCAAACCAGGCCGGGAAAGTTTAATCAACCCGGGGGCCGAAGTCCCTCCTGCAAAACCTTCCGGGGGCCACATGGCCTTGGTGGGCGGGTCCAGAAGGCGTAAGTAGGCGCGGAAACAGATGCAAATTTTGCCCATGCGCAGTAAGCTAGTTTCTGCACAAATACGCATGCGCGTGCTTTTTTCTATCCCCACACCCAGGCGGTGAGAGTTCATGGGCCCGGGTAGCTCTGCTGGTTGGAACGTGGTGCTGATAAACGCCAAGGTTGCAGGTTCGAGAGCGGCATGGGTCCTGCATTGCAGGGGGTTGGACTGGATGACCCCCTGGGGTCCCTTCCAGCTTTAGAATTCCATGATTCTATGATCAGAAGAGGCATCCCAGCCAGAAATTTGAAGCAGAGCCGACAAGGAGTGTGGTGGCCGTAGGAGACTCCCGAGGGCCGGTCAGAAAGGCGCGGAGGGCCACATTCACACACACACACACACACACACACCGCCGAGGCCTCAGATTTCTCAATGATGAATTAATTCCCAATCAGGAAAACCGCACATGCCGGGCCGAGGGGGGAGGGGAGGGGAGGGGAGGGGAGGCATTTGGAAGAAATGGAGCAAGGAATTCTGGGAAAGGGTTAAGCGTGTCCCCCGCCACGGAAACGGCTTTTCCTCACTTGAAGGGGCTGCCAGGCTGTCTTTTCCCAGGGCAGGTAATATGAAGCCAAGCAGCTGCCCTGCTAATTGGGAATGTCTATCCCTCAACCCTTTCTCCGTTTTCTTCGCCTTGCCCTTTGCAGCTTTCCTGGCCTCCCAGCCCCCTAGCAGTTACGGAGCGGCAAAACCTGTCAATTGCAGCGGCTTGTTTTGTTTCCTCCGTCTTAAATTCCTCCTCCCACGTTTCAGTTTGCAAACTTATTTATTTATTTATTTATTTAAAAAAAGTTCCCCGGGGGGAATACATCGGCGTCTTAGTGCAGGTTTATCGGCAATTTTGCCCGACAGCCGCATTTTTTGCAAATCGATTCCCCCCCCCCAAAAAAAAAACATCCTGCATTTGGGTACATGGTTTCCTTTAATATATGCTGTTTTAGGCACGCTTAACCACAGTACCTTGTGAGCTTATGGGAGGGCCGTGAGGACGGAGGAGAGAGGACGGGAGGAGGAGGCAAGGTTCGGAAGCACCGCTGTTAGACAAAACCTTCGAAGTAAAGATGAGGAACATCTGGGCTGTTCCAGATGTTCTCCAACTCCCAGCAGCCCGCTCAACCAATGACTGAGGAGGAGGAGAGTCCGGCAACATCTGGAAGGCTACAGATGTTCCCCATCCCCAGTCTAAGAAGTAACATTCCCTATCACATGCAAGAGATGGAGATAAACCTCTTTGTGGAAGAGGCAGTCTCCGTTGAGAACAAATGCCTCTTCTTAGATGGAGAATGGAGGAACCAGGGTTAGAAACTCAGATATATAAGCCGGGCGCCACATGGCTCGTTAAACAAAGGTTGCGGTTGCCAAAACAGAATATCTAGTTGCCATTTGGGGGCAGGACGGCACTAAAGCCTTATTTTCCAAACACTGATGGACTGGCTGTGATTCTGCCTAGTTCAGAGGACAACCTTGAGCTCGGTTAAGAGCTTTGAGAACTTAAAGAAGAAAAGTCCATTGATCCAGGGTAAGGTAAAAGGCAAAGGACCCCTGGACAGTTAACTCCAGTCCAAGGCGGCTATGGGGTTGCGGCGCTCATCTCGCTTTCAGGCCAAAGGGAGCCGGCGTTTGTCCGCAGACAGCTTTCCGGGTCATGTGGCCAGCAGGACTAAACCGCTTCTGCCGCATGACGGAAACCAGAGCGCATGAAAACGCCATTTACCTTCCCGCCGGAGCGGTACCTATTTATCTACTTGCACTTTGACGTGCTTTCAAACTGCTAGGTGGGCAGGAGCAGGGACCGAGCAACGGGAGCTCACCCCGTCATTGCGGGGATTCGAACCACCGACCTTCTGATCGGCAAGCCCTAGGCTCTGTGGTTTAGACAACAGCGGCACCCGCATCCTCAGGGACAGTCCTGTGGCCCAATTTAGTCCGGACTCCTGTTCTCGCAGTGGCCAACCGAGAAGCCAACCCCCCTCCCCAAAAAATCCCCACAAGCAGGATTCGAACCCAGGACTGGGCGCGGTATTCCAGGTGTGGCCTCACCCTCTCCCCTCCTGCGGTTCACAACAACAGAGATTCGGAAGCTTCGCTGCCTCCAACTGTGGGGCAGAGCGCAGCCATTGCTCTTTCCCTCCGTTGATTTGCCCAAACCCTCTCTTAAAACCAGCCCAGTATTTCCAGTGCCAAAAGTCCGGAGAACCGACCATCCCATAAGCGACTGCGCGAACTCCTGTTACATTTTATTAGACGCCATTGTGTTTCTCGGTAATGGTGAGTTTTCAAAACGAAGCTGCGCCCTGGGGCTTTAGGGCAGTAAACTAAAAGAACAACGGCGATAAGATTATAAATTTGCGCAAGACGTCGCCCGTCCTTCCGCCGACGTGCCCGTTTTTTGGATTTGCGTGTTTCCTGCTTGCTCGCCCCCCCCCACCTTCGCTCAAGGTTGGGAGGGGGGCGGTTGGTTTGGGGAGATAAGAGGCAGCGATGTCATGCGACAGAAGCCAAAGCTCCCGGCGGCAAGGTCACGAGAGGACAGCTCTCCCTCGCCGGGGCGCAGTCTAAGCGGAGGTCAAGCCAGGTGAGGTCTCCGCTGAGAGCAATTCATTAGCCGACGTGTACATCTGTGCTCAGTCTTGGATAATCCCCGGACGGAGGTCCCAGGCATCCGACACTGTAAGGTCCACACACACAAACACACACACCGCCACCGAACCGCCATGCACGATCACATCACCCTGGGCTCTGTTCTGCGCCCCCTTCGAGCTTTGGCGAACGCAGTGGCCTTGCGTTCCTAGCCCAAGAAAGATGCCCAGATAAGGGAAGTAACAATAAGTAACCTAAACAAGAACGCCACAAAAAATGACGCGGGTGGAGCTGTGGGTTAAACCACCGAGCCTAGGGCTTGCCGATCGGAAGGTCGGCGGTTCGAATCCCCGCAATGACGGGGTGAGCTCCTGTTGCTCGGTCCCTGCTCCTGCCCACCTAGCAGTTTGAAAGGACGTCAAGCGCAAGTAGATAAATAGGTACCGCTCCAGCGGGATAGTAGAATAGAGCTTTCCTTTCCTTTTTAAAGTAGAGAAACAGTTGGCGTGGGAAGGTGGTGCTTGGCAGCTAAATCAGCGAGTGGTTTGCGCAGGTGTCGCTGTGGGTTAAACTACAGAGCCTAGGGCTTGCCGATCAGAAGGTCGGCGGTTCGAATCCCCGCAATGACGGGGTGAGCTCCCGTTGCTCGGTCCCTGCTCCTGCCCACCTAGCAGTTCGAAAGCACGTCAAAGCGCAAGTAGATAAATAGGTACCGCTCCGGCGGGAAGGTAAACGGCGTTTCCGTGCGCTGCTCTGGTTCGCCAGAAGCGGCTTAGTCATGCTGGCCACATGACCCGGAAGCTGTACACCGGCTCCCTCAGCCAGTAAAGCGAGATGAGCGCCGCAACCCCAGAGTCGTCCGCGACTGGACCTAATGGTCAGGGGTCCCTTTACCCTTTACATTACCACCTCCTGGACAGTGGAAAGCTTTTAAAAGCTCTCTCCGGATTAAGCGACGGGGGGGGGGGGATCAGCAATGAACCAGGACAAGGCTTGAAATCCGATCAGCCACTCCGACAACTTTCCCTCCCGCCAGATTAGCCCCGCCAGAAGGATGCCGCCTCGAGCTAATCCGCTTTCGAGAGACCCAGGACGGATGCCCGGAGGCAATCTGGAATGTCGAGCGGACCCTGCGACGGCTTGGGGGGTGGGCAGCAGCCTTACCCTAGCTGGGATACCCCCCCAAAAAAAACCACACATGCCTCCGACGCCCAGAAACCAGCATGCCAAAAGTCAGGGACCTTGACATTGGCTGGAGTTGGGGGCCCCCCCCCATCTTGCTACACAGTTGGCAGGCCTCTAAATGACTCTAAATTCCAGCCTAGGTTTGCCATGTGTCCTCTTTTTCCAGGACACGGCCTCCTTTCCAGGGGTAAAATTTCCTTCCGGGTGGATTTTTAAAACTATACTTTCTGAACGAGATGCAGACATCACCGGTGGTTGAAAAGATTTGCTTTCCTCTTCTGTTCTGCTGCCCACTCGCCCTCAGCAATATTCCACAGCTTCTATTGCCGGGTATTTAAAAGGTAAATAAAGGACCCCTGGACAGTTAAGTCCAGTCAAAGGGGACTATGGGGTTGTGGCGCTCATCTCACTTTCAGGCCGAGGGAGCCGGCGTTTGTCCACAGACAGCTTTTTTGGGTCATCGTTGTAGGGGTTGTTTTTCAAAAGTCTGGAATGGATTAATCATAGAATCATAGAATCCTAGAATCCTAGAGTTGGAAGAGACCCCAAGGGCCATCCAGTCCAACCCCCTGCCAAGCAGGAAACACCATCAAAGCATTCCTGCCAGACGGCTGTCAAGCCTCCGCTTAAAGACCTCCAAAGAAGGAGACTCCACCACACTCCTTGGCAGCAAATTCCACTGTCCAACAGCTCTTACTGTCAGGAAGTTCTTCCTAATGTTTAGGTGGAATCTTCTTTCTTGTAGTTTGAATCCATTGCCCCGTGTCCGCTTCTCTGGAGCAGCAGAAAACAACCTTTCTCCCTCCTCTATATGACATCCTTTGATATATTTGAACATGGCTATCATATCACCCCTTAACCTTCTCTTCTCCAGGCTAAACATACCCAGCTCCCTAAGCCGTTCCTCATAAGGCATCGTTTCCAGGCCTTGGACCATTTTGGTTGCCCTCCTCTGGACACGTTCCAGCTTGTCAGTATCCTTCTTGAACTGTGGTGCCCAGAACTGGACACAGTATTCCAGGTGAGGTCTGACCAGAGCAGAATACAGTGGTACTATTACTTCCCTTGATCCGGTAATCCGCTTGGCATTACCGGTACTTTCTATGGGGAAGCAGTGTGCTTTGGTTTTGGAACGGGACTTCCGGAACGGATTAAGTTTGAGAAGCAAGGTGCCACTGTCTTCCTGTTTAAGAAGCAAAACCGAGTATCTCCCAGACCCAGCCACACACAGACACATGATAGATGACACACACGGAGACAGACAGGATCAGATATCACTGCCTACAGGCGCTGAAACCGTCTGCGTGACTCGGCAGAAAGGAATAGTCACTCTGCACATGCTCAACAAGCAGCCCTTCTCAGAAGAAGTCGCGCTGCTAGAGACAGGTGCCGAAGTGAAGCCTACGAGGCGAATTTTAAAATATTGGGAATTCGGTGCTCAAGACGCAGTTTGCGAAGTTTCCCTAGCGTTGAGGAGGAGTGGGGGACAGTCAAAGGGGGGGAAGGAGAACATATCGGAAGACTTGAGATTGCAGAGGGAAAAATTGTTGGCTTTTTCATGAAAGGCACAAGACCAGGCCAGCAAATCGCAGAGGGGGGCGGAATCTATCAGGAAACACAACTTCCTTGTTCTGGGTGGTGGTGGGGATCTCTGTGTCCTGACCGAAACCACCCCACCTTCGGGCCTTCCCCCCCTCGACGGTCCTACTCACCTGCGGAGAGTCCATCTGTCACCCAATCGCCCCTCTCCAGCTGGGAACCCCAAGGAGGCGGTTTCCAAAAAAGAAAAAAACGCCCCAGGCTAGGAGGAGAGTAACGCCTGCCCGCCCCCCTCTCTCTCTCTCCGATTTAAAAATAGCATGCTGTCCTTTTCTGCCAAGGAAGCGACATACGCAGGACGTTGGCTGGCATGGCACTACGGGATCGCCAGCCCCCCCCCGCAAGGTCTCCGGGAGTTGAAAAGTGCACGTCCGCCTGCCCCCACGACATGAAAGGAAGCTAAGGAAATTGGCGGGGTGGGGGGGAGAGAGGAAGGAGAGAGAAACAGAGCAGGGAAAGGAGGAGAAACTCGGGGTGAAATGCACATTGGGGCTCTTGCATTTGGGGGAAAGAACCTAGGAAGAGACACTGGCTCTGCTACTTATAGAACCGTAGAATCATACAGGTGGAAGGGACCCCAAGGGTCATCTAGCCCAACCCCGTGCAATGCAGGGATCTTTTCCCCCAACGTGGGACTCGAACCCATGACCCTGAGATTTAAGAGTCTCGTGCTCTACTGGCGGAGCTATCCAGAGTCTTGTCCTCACCGAGGTGCCCCAAAGCAGTGGATTTCAACCAGTGTGGCACAACTGGAATGCCTTGAACAGAAATAATAATAATAATAATAATAATAATAATAATAATAATAATTTTTAAAAAACAGTCATACCTCTGGCTGCGTTCGCTGCGGGTTGCGTTCCCCATGGGATACGAACGTGCTGAACCAGAAGTAACGGAATGGGTTACTTCTGGGTTTCGGCACACGTGCATGCGCCAAATCACTAAATCGCGCTTTGCGCATGGCAGAAGCACCGAATCGCGCATGCGCAAATACAGCGCTTCAGGTTATGGTCTTTTCATGATGCAAACAGGCCTCCAGAACGAATCCCGTTCTCAGCCGGAGGTAACACTGTAATTATTATTATTATTATTATTATTATTATTATTATTATTTTGACTTCCGCAATTCCTCATTGTGCTTTCTAAATATCTATAAGAATAATAATAATAATTTATTATTTATACCCCGCCCATCTGGCTGGGTTTCCCCAGCCACTCTGGGCTGGCTTCCAACAAATATTAAAAATACAATAAAACATTAAAAACTTCCCTAAAGAGGGCTGCCTTCAGATGTCTTCTAAAAGTCAGATAACTGTTTATTTCCTTGACATCTGATGGGAGGGCGCCACCACCGAGAAGGCCCTCCGCCTGGTTCCCCGTAACCTCGCTTCTCACAGGGTGGGAACCGCCAAAAGGCCCTTGGGAGATGGACCCCGGTGTCCGGGCTGGACGATGAGGGTGGAGACGCTCCTTCGGGTATACTGGGCCGAGGCCGAGATAGTCTTAGAAACTGAGGTATGAAAGCTAGGAGCTAAATGGCACCTTGGAGCTGGGTTACGGGTGTAACGATGAAATATCTGGGCATGCTTTTTCTTATAACAAGAATACAGCGCTGAAAATGAATGAAGTGCGGCTGAAATATTACGTTCATTTTTCACATGGTCTAGTCTATCCCCTGCCCATCCCACCCCCCTAATATTCTTCAGAGGGTCTCTCCTCCAGTCTTCAGAGAGTACAGTCATGCCTCGGGTTACATCCGCTTCGGCTTATGTATTTTTGGGTTACGTACTCCGGTAACCCGGAAGTGTTTTCCACGCATGCGCAGAAGCGGTCTGCGCAGTTCGCGCATGTGCAGATTAGAAATCTTCCCTGTATGAATCAACGGAAATGGTCAAGTCGCTATGCAAACCCTCGCCTAACGAGCGATTCCCTGAGAGCACATTCTGTTCGGGTAGTAAGACGAAGGTATCTGGTCGGTCGGCTGATTTTACAACCCAAGGTTATCCCAGGGTTGCAAACATCAAGTAAATGAAGACATATCGGAAACGTCTTAAAATCTATTCCAATAAAGATGCACCCTGAGAAAAATCTCTGTTAAAAAGGCTTGCTGGAAAAGGAAAGTCCTTAGCAGGGAACGAAACAGGCAACAGAGACGGTCCCTGCCTGATATTCAAGGTAAGTTATTCCGGAGGGTTGGTGCTGCCACAATAGGTAAAAAAAAAGGGTAAAGGGCCCCTGGACGTTCAAGTCCAGTCAAAGGTGACTCTGGGGTTGCGGCGCTCATCTCGCTTTCAGGCCGAGGGAGCCGGCGTTTGTCCGCAGACAGCTTCCGGGTCATGCGGCCAGCAGGACTAAACCGGTTCTGGCACAGAGCACAGGGGAAACACCGTTTACCTTCCCGCCGGAGCGGTACCTATTTATCTACTTGCACTTTGACGTGCTTTCGAACTGCTACGTTGGCAGAAGCTGGGACAGAGCAACGGGAGCTCACCCCGTCATTGCGGGGATTCGAACCGCCGACCTTCCGATCGGCAAGCCCAAGAAGCTCGGTGGTCCACACCGCAGCGCCACCCGTGTCCCTAAAATGATGAATAAACCCGGGAAAGCCCTCGAAAAGCTTGCAAAAGGCAGGCACTAAAAGCTGGATACCTGCATTGCATGGAATGGACCTATTAATAAGATTTCTGCAGAAGGCCTTCAGTTGCAGAGAGCAGAGATCAACTGTGTGTAAGTCGGAGGCAGCAGCACCAGAACGGCTGAATGCTCTCGCACTCGGGTCCTGCTCCGGGGCTTCCCTTTGAGTGGCACGTGGCCGGCGACCGTGAGATCACGATGCCGAGCAAGATGGACCCATTGCCCTGATCCACCAGCGTCTTCTCAAGTTATTTCAGAATGGCTGGTCGTTCACACACCACTCAGCCACTGAAAAGTGCTTGCAACCCCCTGCTGCTGCTCGCCTGGGGCGCACGAGGCTCGGCCCCAGGCGACCAGCCAGGGGGCTTTCAGCAAAAGCCTGGCTTCGTTCCCCAAGCAGACAACTCTTGAGGCCATCGTTTTGCACGGCTGCCTCCAAACCCTTCCATCCAACCCTTCGTGGGGGGGAAAACAAGTTACCGTCGGAACCATTCCTCTCCTTTTTGTCTACGGCCTCCCATTCCGGGGTTTTGACGCCACCCACCCCTGTGCCGTCACTCACAGTCCAGTGACTCCATCCTACAAGCATCCGGGGGAGAGGGGGCGGGGTGTGTGTGTGTGGGAGCTGGACTTCTGCAAAGCTCTTTCTACACGTTGGCTATCTATAGCCATGAGGTCAGATCCCTCTCTTTGTGTGTCTCTCTCTCTTTCTCCCTTTCAAAAACAAGGACCCAGACCTGCGAAAGAGATTAGGCCATCTCAAGACAGCGGAAGATGGCTCTTTCGATTTCTTTCGGCCTGCACGCTCAGGTCCCCGTCTTGCCCGGACTTCCTTCGGGGACAACCTCGGCTGAAGCAAACCGCCTCCTGCGATTTGCAGCAACCGCAAGACAAAAGCACTGGGACGGAGCGGCGAGTGGCTTTCGATAGCGTTTTTCTCCTCCGCGGTTTTCTCTAGAGCCGAATTCCCCCAGCAATGTTATCGCCAGTGCTATTTTTTGGGAGGAAAAGAGGTGCCGGGACTCACCATGAACACCTCCCTCGTTCTCTTAGAACGGCAATGATGCCCACCTGAGAGATGCCGGAACTGAGTTCTGGTGAGTTCTGGCTGAAAAAAGGCCCTGGTTGTAATGTCATCGGCTGCATCTGGTGCAGAATTCAGCAGCCAGGTAGCTTGCCAGCCTGTTGGCTAAAGCCTGGTGCTGATGACTCCAAGGTTGCGGGTTCGATCCCCGTACGGGACAGCTGCACACCCCTGTATTGCAGGGGGTTGAACTAGATTACCTTCAAGGTCTCTTCCAACTCTAAAATAGTCTGAGCGCATGACAACAATCCTGGCACCACTGAGCTGGCTACCACTTAGTTTCCGGATCTAATCAAAAGTGCTGGTTTCGACCTACAAAACACAACTGAGGTTGGCGGGGCACGGCCCCATTTCCCCTATTGCACTATCCACCACTGATTTAACACACACACACACACATGAGCAACTATCTAGCTTTCCCCATTCATTTTAATCAAATATTCTCAGGACTTTCTGGATAAGAAGTGTCTCCATACTTTCTTCATATATCCATTGAAACGTAAGTCTGTCGTCGCGCTGAAGTTCAGTTTTTTGGCCAGTAGGGGGCCACGTCAACTCCTGCGTGGCCAACAACAAGCAGGGAGGGAGGTGAGCGAGCAAGCGGAATGGGAGTCAAGGATTCTGCTTAAGACATAGGTGAGGGGAGATTCACAGAGCAGTTTAACCCTACCCTGTGAAATCTGGCCACAAAAAAAGTTTAACGGAAATAGGGAGGCATTTCAGAAAACCACTCTCTGAAGACCCTTCTCTTCTCCTTTAAAATTAATAATAATAATAATAATAATAATAATGAATAATAAATATATAAAATAAAATAAATTGTCCAGTACCATGCACACTTCTTCAAAAACACACGAAAGCTTATACCAAGAAAAAAACTTAGTTGGTCTCTAAGGTGCTACTGGACATTATATATAGCTATAGATAGATATAGATATAGATAGACTGTGTCAAACCAAACACAGCTACCTACCTGAATAATAATTTTATTACCGATATGTTTGGAGGGAGGGAAAATAGCTCAGTCAGTTAGAGCATGGGATGTGGGTGGCGCTGTGAGTTAAACCACAGAGCCTAGGGCTTGCCGATCAGAAGGTCGGCGGTTCGAATCCCCATGATGGGGTGAGCTCCCGTTGCTCGGTCCCAGCTCCTGCCCACCTAGCAGTTCGAAAGCACGTCAAAGTGCAAGTAGATAAATAGGTACCGCTCCAGCGGGAAGGTAAACGGCGTTTCCGTGCGCTGCTCTGGTTCGCCAGAAGCGGCTTAGTCATGCTGGCCACATGACCCGGAAGCTGTACGCCGGCTCCCTCGGCCAGTAAAGTGAGATGAGTGCCGCAACCCCAGAGTCGTCCGCGACTGGACCTAACGGTCAGGGGTCCCTTTACCTTTACCTTTTATTGATAATGCCAAGGTTCCAGGTTCAATCGCCGTATGGAACCGCTGCAGAGCATATTCGTGCATTTTTGGAAATTCTCTGCCCACGCTCGACACCAGCACGCACCAAGAAAGAAACCCCAGACGCAAGCAGTTTCCCTCTTTAATGCTGACTGTCTTCGGGAGGAGGGGGAAAGGGCAGGAATCGCGAGAAGGTGAAGGAGTGCGATCCGACAGCAATGTGCTTCTAGTGCAGTGGACACTTCGCCAATAAATCTATCCGTGGCCCAGAAACATCCCAGAAACTATGGATACCTGCAGAGGAGAGGAGACGCGAACCCGGTTCACCACTCTACCGCTCTTAGCCACTACACCACACTGGCCATCCAAGCGCCTTAGGGACTCTGGATTTGTTTAGGGTTTACTCCTGAGCCGTTTCTTCTCCCAGATACATCCCTCAAGGCAGCGGAGATTTAGCCTCAATAGTTTTCCTTCTCCTAGATGGGCTGCCCAGGTTGATGAGCCCCACCTGCCCCTCGCATCCCTCTACGGCACGGGCAGAAACCGCCTTCTTAACCGCTTGGACCTGCTCTTGGTCTCATCCGCTCCATCCACCAGAACGTGCTTTCAAAATGTGAGGGAAGTGACCCTTTAGGGTGTCATTATCTCCCGCTTGGACTACTGCAATGCGCTCTCCGTGGGGCTGCCTCTGAAGGTGACCCAGAAAGTACAACTAATCCAGAATCCGGCAGCTAGACTGGGGACTGGGAGCAGCCGCCGAGACCATATAACACTGGTCTTGAAAGACCTCCATTGGCTCCCAGGATGTTTCCGAGCACAATTCAAAGTCTTGGTGCTGACTTTGAAAGCCCTAAACGGCCCTGTATCCCCAAAGGAGCGTCTCCACCCCCATCGTCCAGCCCGGATGCCTGGGTCCCATCTCCGAGGGCCTTCTGGTGGTTCCCTCCCTGTGAGAAGCGAAGTTACAGGGAACCAGGCAGAGGGCCTTCTCGGTGGTGGCACCCTCCCTTCAGATGTCAAGGAAATAAACAACTATCAGACTTTTAGAAGACATCTGAAGGCAGCCCCGTTTAGGAAAGTTTTTAATGTTTGACGTTTTGTCGTGTTTTTAATATTCTGTTGGGAGCCGTCCAGAGTGGCTGGGGAAACCCAGCCAGATAAGCGGGGTATAAATAATAAATTATTAGTATCATTAATTACTGTTATTATTAATCTTACTTTATCTGTAGAGGAAAGCTCAATGGAATAGCACATGCTCTGCATGCAGAATGTGCTGGCTTCAACCTCCAATGGCATCCTGGGAGAGATTCCTGCCTAGAACCCAGGGCAGCTGCTGCCTACCAGTGTGGACAGCACTGAACTTGACTGAACCGACAATCTCACACGGTACAAAAGGCAGCTTCCGGGATTCCCGCTGACAAAACCACAGGAGGTCTTAAGTTACAGGGGGGGGTCACTAGATATCAGGGCGGGGGGACATCAGCAAGAGCCGTTCCGCAAGGGGACGGTAAGATCTCCCTCCCTGGAACAGCCTCTCTGTTATTTCCAAATCCCCCCCACAGAGAGTCAGGCTGGATGACCTAGAATCCTAGAGTTGGAAGAGACCCCAAGGGCCATCCAGTCCAACCCCCTGCCAAGCAGGAAAACACCATCAAAGCATTCCTGACAGATGGCTGTCAAGCCTCCGCTTCAAGACCTCCAAAGAAGGAGACTCCACCACACTCCTTGGCAGCAAATTCCACTGTCCAACAGCTCTCACTGTCAGGAAGTTCTTCCTAATGTTTAGGTGGAATCTTCTTTCTTGTAGTTTGAATCCATTGCCCTGTGTCCGCTTCTCTGGAGCAGCAGAAAACAACCTTTCTCCCTCCTCTATATGACATCCTTTTATATATTTGAACATGGCTATCATATCACCCCTTAACCTTCTCTTCTCCAGGCTAAACATACCCAGCTCCCTAAGCCGTTCCTCATAAGGCATCGTTTCCAGGCCTTTGACCATTTTGGTTGCCCTCCTCTGGACACGTTCCAGCTTGTCAGTATCCTTCTTGAACTGTGGTGCCCAGAACTGGACACAGTCTTCCAGGTGAGGTCTGACCAGAGCGGAATACAGTGGTACTATTACTTCCCTTGATCTAGACGCTATACTCCTATTGATGCAGCCCAGAATTGCATTGGCTTTTTTAGCTGCTGCATCACACTGTTGACTCATGTCAAGTTTGTGGTCTACCAAGACTCCTCGATCCTTTTCACATGTACTGCTCTCAAGCCAGGTGTCACCCATCCTGTATTTGTGCCTTTCATTTTTTTTGACCTCTGGAAAGGCGTCGTTTCCCCCCCCCCCCATCTTCCTCTCGGCCGAAGCAGAGCAGCCTCGGCCCTTCCCTCTCTCGCCGTCCCAATTTGTTCGGAGAGCGTCACATGCTAAAAGGAAAATAAAAAAAAATAACTTGCATATCCTTGACTTGGCCCGGGAGTTGCGGGGCGGGATTGAAAAGCATTGAAGGGGGGCATAGGGAGGGAGGGAGGGAGGGAGAAAGGGCAGAGATAAGATTGCACAACTTTTTTTTTTTCTTCCAGCTTCCCCAGTCTGGTTGCTGAGCATTGTTTAAAGAAAACAGTGGGCCCTTTCTTTGGAAACAACCTTCCTCCTTCTCTCCCTCCCTCCCTCCTTCCCGCTTGGACTGCGTTCCTTCTGACTTCCTCCGTCTGCTAAGCAGATGCCCTGGACACAACTTTCACTAGAAAAGGAAAAGGGGGGGGGGATATCTTCAAAGCAGCCTGCCCTGCTCTTGACCTTAAATACCCCTTACTAGGGAGGATCTGAGAGGGGAAACAAAGCAAATTGGGGAAAGAGAGCCGGGGAGAAGGAGGAAACGAATATTCGTGTTCGTTTCCTGTTGTTCAATGAACTCTGGTTAAGGTAAATAGGGACATCCTATTCCATCCCCTCCAACCTTTCTCCCATGAAAATAGGGACGTCCTGTTCCATCCCCTCCAACGTTTCTCCAATGACAATAGGGACGTCCTAAGGAAAAGCGGGACATTCCGGGATCAAATCTGAAACCTGGAGGGCTTCTGTAAATCTGGGACTATCCCAGGAAAATAGGGACACTTGGAAGGTCTGCCTGTTGTCTGACGCACCCCAGAGGAGAATGTTTCTGGGTCAGAATTTCCCACAGCCCGGCTGTAACACCTAAGTAAGGTAAAGGTAAAGGGACCCCTGACCATTAGGTCCAGTCGTGTCCGACTCTAGGGTTGCAGCGCTCATCTCGCTTACTCTCCTGAGAAAGGGGATATTATATTATATCATTATATTATTATTATTATTATTATTATTAATTTGTGGTTGTTGTTGTTGTTGTTCAGTTGTTTAGTCGTGTCCGACTCTTCGTGACCCCATGGACCAGAGCACGCCAGGCACCCCTATCCTCCACTGCCTCTCGCATTTTGGTCAGACTCATGTTAGTAGCTTCGAGAACACCGTCCCACCACCTCGTCCTCCGTCACCCCCTTCTCCTTGCACCCTCCATCTTTCCCAACATCAGGGTCTTTTCCAGGGAGTCTTCTCTTCTCATGAGGTGGCCAAAGTCTTGGAGCCTCAACTTCAGGATCTGTCCTTCCAGTGAGCACTCAGGGCTGATTTCTTTAAGAATGGATAAGTTTGATCTTCTTGCAGTCCATGGGACTCTCAAGAGTCTCCTCCAGCACCATAACTCAAAAGCATCCATTCTTCGGCGATCAGCCTTCTTTATAGTCCAGCTCTCACTTCCGTACATCACTACTGGAAAAACCATAGCTTTCACTATACGGACCTTTGTCGTATAGTTTATTATTATTATTATTATTAAATTTATATTCAGGAGAGAATGCCTCTTCTAAATAGAGGCATTCTTTCACTGCTTGCATACAGTAGAAAATGTTACTTCTTTGAGCAGGGCTGTGGTCCCTGTTGCTACAAGTCCCATTAATGATCCCTGATTATTGAGCCGTGCCGGATTCTGGGATCTGGAGTCTGGCAAATTTTGGAAAGCGGCAGATTGCCATCCCTGGCCTAGCAGATCACTGTCGGTCGGAGTCATGCCCCGGGGCTGGATGGCCTAGTGTGAGGAGCTGATGAAACACACTCCCAGTGTCAGCCTCCCCAGAGAATTTACGAACTTATCCGTATTCCAACTGGGGTCATTTTCACGGAGCGAGGCAGGAAAAATAGGGACAGCTATGAACAGATGGCAGGGGGTGCTTGTATGGATACCTGCTAGACTGGTCCCTAAAATATCACTGGTTTGCTCATTTCTATATATAGGGTGCCTACATTCTGTATTTAAAATGGCTTTAGATACCTATTCAGGGGTCAGCAAACTTTTTCAACAGGGGGCCGGTCCACTGTCCCTCAGACCTTGTGGGGGGCCGGACTATATTTTTGGGCGGAAATGAATGACTCCTATGCCCCACAAATAACCCAGAGATGCATTTTAAATAAAAGGGCACATTCTACTCATGTAAAAACACGCTGATTCCTGGACCGTCCGCGGGCCAGATTGAGAAGGCAATTGGGCACCTAATACAAGCCAACAATGATGATTTGTTGTTGAAAAGGACAGCTGGACATATAAACGGCCCCATTACCTTCAGTAGCTTAGGACCTCATCAAACCTAAATCCAGCCCTGCTCCTGGTTGTTGTTGGGTTTTTTTTTAGAAATGCACAGGGAATTGAGAAATACTTTGCCTAAATCAAAGGACACCAAGACGGCGGAACTAGTAGATTTCGATACACACACACAGACTCCAACATTCGCATTTCAAGAAAGACTCTGCTGCTGAAAGACTCTGAGATTTGAATTGGGTAAGCCCACCATGTCTCTGCACGAGTCCCCCGCTCAGAACAGAAACTCATGCAGAAGCAATAGGCAGACCCTCCAAGCACCCCTATTTTCCAGGGACAGTCCTGGATTCACAGAAGCCGTGCCGGTTTCCGATTTGATCCCGGAAGGTCAAGCTTTTCCTTAGGACGTCCCTATTTTCATGGGAGAAATGTTGGAGGGGATGGAATAAGACGTCCCTATTTTCATGGGAGAAATGTTGGAGGGGATGGAATAGGACGTCCCTATTTTCATGGGAGAAATGTTGGAGGGGATGGAATAGGACGTCCCTATTTTCATGGGAGAAATGTTGGAGGGGATGGAATAGGACGTCCCTATTTTCATGGGAGAAATGTTGGAGGGGATGGAATAGGACGTCCCTATTTTCATGGGAGAAATGTTGGAGGGGATGGAATAGGACGTCCCTATTTTCATGGGAGAAATGTTGGAGGGGATGGAATAGGACGTCCCTATTTTCATGGGAGAAATGTTGGAGGGGATGGAATAGGACGTCCCTATTTTCATGGGAGAAATGTTGGAGGGGATGGAATAGGACGTCCCTATTTTCATGGGAGAAATGTTGGAGGGGATGGAATAGGACGTCCCTATTTTCATGGGAGAAATGTTGGAGGGGATGGAATAGGACGTCCCTATTTTCAGGGGAGAAACGTTGGAGGGGATGGAATAGGACGTCCCTATTTTCAGGGAGAAACGTTGGAGGGGATGGAATAGGACGTCCCTATTTTCAGGGGAGAAACGTTGGAGGGGATGGAATAGGACGTCCCTATTTTCAGGGGAGAAACGTTGGAGGGGATGGAATAGGACGTCCCTATTTTCAGGGGAGAAACGTTGGAGGGGATGGAATAGGACGTCCCTATTTTCAGGGGAGAAACGTTGGAGGGGATGGAATAGGACGTCCCTATTTTCAGGGGAGAAACGTTGGAGGGGATGGAATAGGACGTCCCTATTTTCAGGGGAGAAACGTTGGAGGGGATGGAATAGGACGTCCCTATTTTCATGGGAGAAACGTTGGAGGGGATGGAATAGGACGTCCCTATTTTCATGGGAGAAACGTTGGAGGGGATGGAATAGGACGTCCCTATTTTCATGGGAGAAACGTTGGAGGGGATGGAATAGGACGTCCCTATTTTCATGGGAGAAATGTTGGAGGGGATGGAATAGGACGTCCCTATTTTCATGGGAGAAATGTTGGAGGGGATGGAATAGGACGTCCCTATTTTCAGGGGAGAAACGTTGGAGGGGATGGAATAGGACGTCCCTATTTTCATGGGAGAAATGTTGGAGGGGATGGAATAAGACGTCCCTATTTTCAGGGGAGAAACGTTGGAGGGGATGGAATAGGACGTCCCTATTTTCAGGGAGAAACGTTGGAGGGGATGGAATAGGACGTCCCTATTTTCAGGGAGAAACGTTGGAGGGGATGGAATAGGACGTCCCTATTTTCAGGGGAGAAACGTTGGAGGGGATGGAATAGGACGGGCCCTATTTTCATGGGGAGAAACGTTGGAGGGGATGGAATAGGACGTCCCTATTTTCAGGGGAGAAACGTTGGAGGGGATGGGTGTCGTTTCCCCCCCGAGAGTAAACAAGCAAACGAACAGAACCCGGAGACCAGAAGGTCGGGGGAACCCAGGAGGAAGAAGAAATGCAAAATCATGACCTAGGTTTCTAAAAGTGGCCACAAGGGAGGAGGTGGCTGAGGCTAGACAAGAGCGAGGGAAAGTCCCAAGGTGCTGAGAGACAGCTGTAGAGAGAGAGAGAGAATTTGCCATCAAGTGCCTGGACTCAAATCAAGCAGGTCACTGCGGCGTCCTGGCTAGGAGTGGCACCAAGTGTGCCAGGGCTATTTTTGGGCCTGGATGCTGTGGGTTTGCCAGCAAGGCAGACGTTCCCGAATGCGAGAAGACCTCCGCGTCCCAAGAAATGTCTCTGTGCATACTCCTTGCCAAGGGTTTAAAATTGCTAAATTGGAAGTTGTGTCTTGGGGGAGGGGGGTGAAGAGAGAGAAAGGATCAAAACAACAACAACAACAACATATTGTTATTATTTATACCCTGCCCATGTGGCTGGCTTTCCCCAGCCACTCTGGGCGGCTCCCAACGGATTAAAAACAGAATAAAACATCAAACGTTAAAAACTTCCCTAAACAGGGCTGCCTTCAGATGTCTTCTAAAAGTCAGATAGTTGTTTATTTCCTCGACATCTGATGGGAGGGCGTTTCACAGGGCGGGCGCCACCACCGAGAAGGCCCTCTGCCTGCTTCCCTGCACCTTTGCTTCTCGCAGGGAAGGAACCGCCAGAAGGCCCTCGGGAGATGGACCCCGGTGTCCGGGGTGGAGACGCTCCTTTAGGGATACTTGTAACCTGGCTACCCTGAATTCACAGTTGGGAATTATTGGGCGGCTGCGGGGAGGGGGTGGGTATGCTCAGAGGGGAGGCAAACTTTTTTGGGTGGGGGCTCTAAAGGAAAGTATCTTCTAACAGAATTATTGGCATCTATTTATTTTATATTCCCCACCTTCGAGCCTCGTACTGCTTTCTTAGGGACTAGAATCATACAGTTGGGAGGGACCCCCAGGGCTCATCTAGTCCAACCCCATTGCAATGCAGGAATCTCAGCTCAAGCCTCCATGACAGGTGGATATCCAAACTCTGCTTCAAAACCTAGAGGGAAAGGAGAGTCCACAACCTCCCGAGGGAGACCGGTCAACTGTCAAACAGCTTTTACTTTCGCGTCTGTTTAGTGAGAATCTCCTTCCTTGTAACTTGAAGCCGTTGCATTTTTTTTCATTATTCTAATGTTTCATACTCCACTCTTTCCAAATGTGGACTGTGATATCAAATGCAACAATAAATAACAACGCAGCAAATTAAAACACATTTTTTGGGGGGGGGGGAATAATCTCTCTTTTTCTCATTTTCATATCAAAGTGGCGACGGGGAAAGTAGCAGCAAAATTAACACTAGGGATATACGATGCAAAGGTTCTCATTCTTAAGATCTGGGCATTATCCCAAGGCTCCGACTGCTGTCTGGGGGACTAGAAACTTGCTTCTCTCTCTTCCTTCTAAAATTTCATATTCCAAGGCTTCCGCGCCCAACACTATTCTGTAACCAGCCTACACGCTTAAAAACATGGCAATAACGAAACAGCAACTCCGAACCACCTTTTAAAAATCCCTCTTTTTCGTTTTCCCGTAAAGAAATGAGATTCCAAAGCTTGCCGATCAGAAGGTCGGCGGTTCGAATCCCCGCAATGACGGGGTGAGCTCCCGTTGCTCGGTCCCTGCTCCTGCCCACCTAGCAGTTCGAAAGCACATCAAAAGTGCAAGTAGATAAATAGGTACCGCTCCGGCGGGAAGGTAAACGGCGTTTCCGTGCGCTGCTCTGGTTCGCCAGAAGCGGCTTAGTCCTGCTGGCCACATGACCCGGAAGCTGGACACCGGCTCCCTCGGCCAGTAAAGCGAGATGAGCGCCGCAACCCCAGAGTCGTCCGCGACTGGACCTAATGGTCAGGGGTCCCTTTACCTTTACCTTACTGTTATTAAAACCTTCTCCGAGCCTGTGACAGGCTGTAAACCCTCTGGGCTCTGTCTTCCACACTTCCAGGTGTGTGTGTGTTTCTTTTCTTACAGTCTTAGGGACTAGGAACTTGAAATAAGTAATGATAAGCTGAGGCGTGCTTTTGTTTTTTTTAACGATAGCGGGATAAAAATCTGAACTTTTTTTTCTTTCTTATCCCAGAGAATATGAGAATTTGCAAAGCCCGAGGTGAGGAGAAATACTTGCTCTCGAATCTCTTTTATTTGCTATTTTATCTAGCAAAATGGCTAGATTAAAAAGGCATTCTGGTGGGGGGATTCCTTAAATTGCCTCCAAATTGAGTTTCTCTCTCTCTCTCTCTCTGAAGAAGTGTGCATGCACATGAAAGCTCATACCAAGAACAAATTTAGTTGGTCTCTAAGGTGCCACTGGAAGGAATTTTTATTTTATTTTGTTTTGTTTTGACTATGGCAGACCAACACGGCTACCTACCTCTCTCTATGTATACACATCCAAAAATGCAAGTATTTCTAAAAAATTGATCTGTTAAGATAAACACTGTCTTAGAAAAAGAGTTTCCCTAGAAAAATGGGAAGCGGGACTCATTTTAAAAGCAGCATTCCTTCTCCTTTCAGAGACACAGAGAATGCACTCTGTACCCACTCAGAGGCCCTCTCTTCCTCTTCCTGCACGAAACACAGAGAAATCGGCTCGGAAGATCACCTGAACGTCACCCAAACTTCCAGTGGGCTTCAGAATAGGTCCCATGATTCACTGACCATCATGGAATATTTTTATTTTTACTATTGTAATTTCATGGATACCATCCTCATCAATTTATTTACATCCCGCCTTCCCCCTCCAGCCTCCACATCGGGGCTCAGGGAGGCCAAAACAGCCACAGATAAAAACGCAGAGATGCTACAAAGCTATAAAAGGTCGTCATTTATTAAACCCCAATAAAATTAAAACAATATCTATTAAAATGCATGTAACAGAAGCATCACAGCACTATCTTTGCTTTCCAAACGGCAGCTACCTGTTGGAATAGAAAGGACTTCACTTGCCAGAGGGAGGAAAGCCTGGAGGGAGCAGGCCTGGCTTCTCTCGGCAGAGAGATCCAAAGTTGTCTGGGAGGAGCCACCACAGAGAAGGCCCCGTCTTGCGTCCCCAACAAGCGAGCCTGTGAGGTTGGCAGGACCAAGAGAAGGGAATTCCGAAACATCTCAGAGCCAGGGCAGGTTCGTACGGGAGAATACAGATCTTCGCATAGCCTGGGCTTAAGCCGTACAGGTATTTAAAGGACATGACTACCGCAATGCGCTCTCCGTGGGGCTACCTTCGAAGGTGACCCGGAAACTGCAACTAATTCAGAATGCGGCAGCTGGATTGGGGACTGGGAGTGGCCGCCGGGACCATATAACACCAGTCCTGAGAGATCTACATTGGCTCCCAGGACGTTTCCGGGCACAATTCAAAGTGTTGGTGCTAACCTTGAAAGCCCTAAACGGCCCAGTCGACCTGAAGGAGCGTCTCCAACCCGGACACCGGGGTCCTATTCCCAAGGGCCATCTGGCGGTTCCCTCCCTGTGAGAAGCGAGGTTACAGGGAACCAGGCAGAGGGCCTTCTCAGTGGTGGCGCCCTCCCGTCAGATGTCAAGGAAATAAACAACTGTCTGACTTTTAGAAGACATCTGAAGGCAGCCCTGTTTAGGGAAGTTTTTAATGTTTTATCGTGTTTATAATATTCTGTCGGGTGCCGCCCAGAGTGGCTGGGGAAACCCAGCCAGATGGGAGGGTATATAAATATATTATTATTATTATTATTATTTTATTATTATTATTATTATTATTATGCCTGCCAGTAGGCATAGGAGCTGCTGCAAAAAGGAGTCACACACTCCCTATAACCAGTACCAGTCAACAGCCTCACTGCAGAACCTTAAGATCATAGAATTGTAAGTCAGAAGGAAACCTGAGTGTCATCTAGTCCAACCCGCCGCAATGCAGCCGTCCCATACGGGGATCGAACCCACAACCTTGCCGTTATCAGCACCACCCTCTAACCAGCCGAGTTCTTACGGTTACGGCTCTCTCTCTTTTGCTGGGATAGGGGAGCACACCAAGCTGCAAGCCCCAATTTGCAGGTTTCAGCCGCGTATCTGCATCGCTGACTCATCGCACCACAAGCCACCTCTTCCATTTCCTCAGCCTCAGTGCCCCGGCCTGAGAAATGGGAGCAAAACAGGAGCTGCGGGTGAAGCTGCCGCAAAACCCAGCCGGCCCGTTGCTGCCTCTACCCTCTTCAACCGGGCAGGCACCATCGCCGGGGCTCAGAGATTCAGTACGCAACCGACGTGCTCCACCGCGTGCGTGTCCATCGGACCCAGGGGGAGCCCAGCACCTTCTCCGTTCAGTCGCCAACAAGGTGCCCCCCATGGGATGCCCCCAAGCAGAATCTGCGTGCCACAGCATCCCTCTCCACCAGCAATTCTTCAAAATAAAAAGTCTGTCTACAGTGGTACCTTGGTTCCCAAACACCGAAAACCGGGAAGTGAGTGTTCTGGTTTTCGAAGTTTTTCAGAAGCCGAACATCCGATGTGGCTGCCGGCTATTGTTTCCGGGGCGCCTGCGTCAATCAGAAGCCGCGCCTCGTTTTCCGAACATTTCGGAAGTCAAACGGGCTTCCGGAACGGGTTAAGTTTGGCGTTTTCGTTTTCGCTATTTATTTTGCGTTTTTGTGGCTTTTTCGGTTCGTTTGTCCTTGCGACTGTGCGGAACCCAGTTGATTGTGTGACTGCGGAAATGGATAAAAGCCCCCCCCCCATCATCCAAACAATGACTATCATCAGCGCGTCTCCGCATTTCAAACTTGCAAAACGGAAACATTCCTCTGTTGCACATATGCCCCACTCCCAATACACACATCATTCCATATATGTGGGACTTTATGGCGGTACGACACATTTAAAAAGTGTTCCGCTTGGTTCGTTGTTTCCTAACCACCTGATAACAGTGAGCCAATTTTTGCCTGGATTAAAAATAAGAGGCGCAAAATCTAGAGCAGAGACTCGTGCAGACACGCAACGGGCACCCTCTTCTGCACAGGACAGTCTACTCTGCCCCCGTTATCACTCATTGATGGATTGTACCAAACCATATCTGGTGCAAAATTACCCGTCCCATTCCTCCAGTGAGAGCAGTACATCATACAGGGTTGCAGCGAGCAGCTTCCTACAAGGTGTTTTGAACTTACAAAACCCTTTAAAAAAAAACCCTCCCTTTTTTGCGGCATGACTGCAATTGTTTCACAGAGCATGGTTTTGAAACTGCTGGCTGATATTTTACAAGGGCTCATATGTGTTTGATGCAAGGTGAAGATTTAAGTCAAGATTTTTCACTTTTTTAATTCTGAAGCTCGGAAAGCCCAGGCATTTTAATGTATTTTGATTTTTGTTGGAAGCTGCCCAGAGTGGCTGGGAAAATCCAGCCAGATGGGCTGGGTATAAATAATAAATATTATTATTATTATTATTATTATTATTATATTATTATATTATTATTATTATATTCCATCTCAGGGACAGGACTTTAAACACCAGGCTGTTTCTGTTTGTTTGTTTTGTTTTGTTTTGTTGTTGTTGTTGTTTTTTAAAAAAAACAGCAAACAGGATTTACAAGCAATGGGCAAGATTTAAGTCTCAAAGCTTTCGAAAACAGTTCCCTTTTTTAAATTATTTTTAAGAGGGAGTCCAGAATTCTGATAACGGAATATTGAAACTGGGCCAACTTTTGACTTGGCTAGGCCAGATCTTTGCACATCTACTGTCAAAAGCTCAGGCCAGCTTGTATCAACGCAGGCCTTGTCTGTTTTAAACAGCTCTGTATGTTTTTGGGGAGGCCTAATTCAAATGCTCCCCACTGCGGGGCGGAAATCCTTAAGTTTGCTATCAGTCTCTTCCACTGCCACAACAAATGCACTTAGAAATAAAATAAAATCCATGTCCTTGGTTGAAAAGGGTGCCAAGGTTCTTGCAAGACGCCGCTTTGTTTAGGAGTTTCTTATCAGGAGAATCACCCTTCGTTTGCAGCAAGGAAGCCGTTACATGAGAGGCCAGGTTTTCAATAATTAAAATAAAATATCAAATAAAATCGATCAATCAAATAATCGATCGGAGATGGAGGGAGGAGAGGCTGCCCCGCTGGAGGGGACACGAGAGCAGAGGAATTACGCCGCGAAAGTTGGAAGGAGCCTGGAATAATATCAGGCCCTCGGCACCATAAGGCAACGCTTCACCACTAAACAAAACTTGCATATGGGGGAAAAGACTTTATAGCTGGCCATGTCAGGGGAAGGGCGAACTTTTTCAAAGGGAGCCCTGCAACACACAGTGGATTTTGACACACACAGAGAGAAAACAAACAGCCGAGGGAGAAAACACAATATCCCGTGACTGGCAACACAACACGCTGCCGAAGAGGCCACAGCAAGAAGACAGGCTTGTGGGGGCAACAAGATGTGTTCGCAACTAACCAATAGGATCCCCCCCAAAAATTCACAGGAATGTAAGAAACTGTGTTAGCTCCGATGACGCCTGGAGAACCCTGCCAGCGACTTTCCCCATGAAATATACAGCATGGCGTGTGAATATTTCATGCCTCGTGCTGCAACACTGTCGTTGCAGATCGGTGGCCCGACACACACCGGTGCCACACACATATGGGGGGGGGGTAGGCACAGGAAGGAAGGCGCACACATGCACACACACACCTCGCTCGCAACCAGCTGTCTCACACACACTTGCACGCTTCCACGAAGCGCAGCCTTTGCACGAGGGCCCTGCGTGGACACTATCGTCCTGGGCGACACGTGCGCCGAACCGCCGAGCTCTTGCACAGCTTCTCTCTCTCTCTCTCTCTCTCTCTCGTCTGGCACACACGAACGTTCTCACTTCCATGTGCCCAGGGTGCTGGGCACATCCTTCCATGCAGGGGGGAATGTGGGGCCTATGGCACATTTGCACACTCTCTCGTGTGTCGTCGTCGTCTTCCCGGCGCACTGGGGTGGATTTCGAGACGTCTGGGGCACTCAAAGGCTCACCGATACTTACAAACCCAGGGCACATACACTGAAGTAACTAACCCCTATGCAAGCTGGCAAGGAATAGCCTTACAAACTCTGACACACTGGGACTTAATGCGCTCGGCATTCCTGCAAAAATGTTCTCTCTCTCTCAGACACACACACACACAGAGAAAGCCCTCTCTCTTTGCCAACTTATCAGAACTTGGTGCACAGTTGGGAAAACAGTTGATATTAAACCTCTCCTCTCCCCACCCCCACCGAAAACCCCTAGTCACTCACTCCATTCCCCCCCCCCGCAATGTGGAAGGAGAGGGTGCTCTTGCGGTCACCAGACCACCAGACCATGTCAACACCAAACTGCCTAAGGAGTACCGATGGAAAGGGGTCGGGGGTTGTCCTGCCCCACACACATATCATACCGATTCAGACCCATGCATTGCTAAAAGCCAGCAGTTCTGCTCAAAACACAACACAGGAGGGAAGGAGGGTTGGGGGGGGGGTGTTAGGTGGGCAGGATGCAAATAGAAACTTATTGCAATCGACCTGCAAAGTGGGAAGGAGGGGGGGGGGTTTGACAGAGATCGGGCGCCTTTTGGAAAGCTCAACTGACTTAAGAGAGGCGGCCGAATGCAAAGCCCGCTCGCTCGCTCGCTCTCCAAACCACCCCCCCACCCCACCCCGCCGCGCCACAAAGCCCGCGCCGCCACGCATTTTTCTGCAATGGACAAAATACTCTTTTCTCCGGGGTGGGGTGGGGTGGAAGAGAAAGGATTTTGGAGAGGGGGGGTGGGTGAGAGAAAGAAAGAAAGAAAAAAAAGGAACCAAGCTGCAAAGAGGAAACAGATTTCAACCCCCCCCCCAAAAAAAATAATAATTACAAATGATACAAATTAGCAATGCAAAAAAGGAAGGAGGGGTGGTGGAAAGGAGATCTCTGATGGAGCGGGGGGGGCAGGAAAGAGGCCTTAATTACCTGGGCGAGGCACAGAGGTGAAGCGTACATTTCCAAGCTGTCGCGGAGTAAGCCGTTGAGGAGGGTATTTTTTTAGTACGGGGGGGGAGAAGAGAGAGGTTTGAAAAAGCAGGCTCCAAGCGTAAAAGTTACTGAGTCATTTCGGAGGCTGGAACAATTTTCTCCTCTCACACTCTCTCTCCCTCTCCCTCTCAAACATACACGCTCACTCTCTCTTTCCCGGCGATGGATCGGTGCGGGGGGGGGAGGGGAGGAGACGGCGAGGGGGAGGGTGTCCGAGGGGAGGGGTTGGGACCAGGGAGAGCGGGGGGGGAGAGAGAGAGAGAGGAAGCACGCCTAACCTCCGAAAGAGAAGCATTATATATAAATCCAACTTTAAAAAAAAAAAAATTATAATAAAGAAATCAGAAAGGGGCAATCATATCCAACCCTACGCGTAGCGCGCACAGGGCGCGTGCATGCATGCAATGCGCTTTGGTAAAAAGTTTAACACATTGCTCCCGCTTTTCGGGGAAAAGGTGAAAAGCTGGAATGGCAATTCATATAGCGACAATAATAGGTAGGTACGGTAGGTAGGTACGTAGGGGATCGCAGCTGCCGGCAGGAAAAACACCCGAAGGCTGCTGCGATCCCGCGCACCCACGTTTCAGCTAGGAGCAAAGGTCGTGTGGAACGCCGGGGGGGGCGGCTTCCTCCTCCCGAGGAGACGTGCCCAAAGATCGCGCCTTTACGCAGGCGATTTAAAAAAAATAAAAAATGAAATGAGATCGTATGCTACTCCGGCATCGTCTCCGGGAAAAGAGGAAAGGGTGGGTCAAATAATAATATTTATTTATTTATTTATTTATAGGAGGGCTTTAAGAGGGGGGTAGGTTAAGCTTTGCAAATTTATTTATTTGTTTATTTATGGGAGGGCTTTAAGAGGGGGGTAGGTTTTAGCCCCGGGAGGGGGCTAAAAAAAAATATATGATTTTTAATAAAATAAATAAAATAAAACTCATAAAAGCTGTACTAACATCCTAGGGAAGGAAAGAACGGTGGGGAAGAGATGGAGCACGCCCCCTCCCACAAAAACCCCCACTTTAAAAAAAGAAAAGGCTGAGATGCAGAGTCAGACTTGGGAATTTTTATAAGGTGTGAAGCAAACAGGCCTGAGATGCTAATAAATAATAATAATAATAATAATAATAATAATAAATAATACCCTAAATCAGCCAAATTTCCATTTCGGGGCGGTGGGGAGAACTCCCATATTATCCCTCTGGGAGGGAATTTGAAATAAAAGAGCAGACTTTGGAATGAGAGAAAGGTGTTTGTTTTTTGTTTGTTTTTTAAATCATCTGGATTTGCATAGATCCTTACCGCTAAACTCCCCCAAAAGAAACTTAGCTGTTTCTCCGTGTGGTGTGTGGGTGTGTGGGTGTGGGTGTATTTTGAGAGTTTGGAGATCCGAATCAGGTCCTCCGAGAAAGGGGTGCGTGAGGCGTGCCCGGCGTTACTCCAACTGAAAGAAGAGGGCCGCTCTCTGAAAATAACAGGCATGCCGCCTAACTTGGGCCCATTCCTTTGAGAGGTTCTACTTCTGAGTAGAACTTGGCTGGGCTCAGCCAGGCAGCCCCCCTAGATCTGGGTGAGAATCGCCGGAGCAGAGGAACGACGCGTCTCCAAGGCTTCCAGCTCAGGAACTACCCACTCGCGCGCACCTTTCGCGAGGAAATGGGATTCGAGAAGAATAAACGAAGCCTCTTCCTACTCTGGAGCACTCTCGCCCTCCCTCTCGCCTTTTTAAAAAAACTACATTATTGTCACGGACCTTCCGCACACACCCACCTCGCGAAGCGAAACACACGCGCGTACCCGAAGTTTCCTAAATCAGGACTGAGCGACGCACAATTGCCCTGAAAATGAGCTTGTGTATACACACCTATCATCTGAAGGGGAGGGAATCCCAAACTTAAAGAAGCTCTTCTCTCCTCCTACGCCCCCCCCAGCCCAGTTTTTGGCTCTCGGCAAAGAAGTCACAACTCTCTCCTAACCTCTATTCCCTCCCCCCCCCAAGTGTTAACAAAAAGCATATTTGCTAAGCTAATGTAATAGCAGGATTTTGATTATGATAACACTAACAATAAGCCAGAATGCTTCTCAACATAACCCTGTGCGTGTTTGCTCCGAAGTCCCGCCGGCCTTACTTCTTCCAGGTAAGGAAGGGTGCGCAGGATCGCGGCCTTTCAGGCCAACTGCTCAGAAATGCGTTAAGTTCAATCAGGGGCCTTCTATATATCCCCACTGGCTCGAGAGAGTAAGCCCCCATTGAATTCAATGGGACTTTACTTCCGAGTAGGCACCCACAGAATTGCCTTGTTGGTGGATTTTGGGAGGAGGGGGGGGGCCGTGGGATTGTGGGATGGGAGGCGGCGTCGATGGGTTTTGGAGATCTGTGTCCAGACCCCACCCCCCCAACAGAAAGTGAAATGATTCGCTCCCTGGGCACCGCTTTTTAGCAGATGCTGGAAAGCGGCCCAGCAAGCAAGCAAGACAAATGACAAGGGGAGACACCCCCCACAAACAAAACAAAAAAAAACAAGGACACCCCTATTCTTTTGGAACGGGAGTTCTTTCAGGGCTCTGTCTGCAAAGGGTCCAGAACATCACAAACAGCCACTTCTCAGAGACCGACAAGGATTGCTCACCGCAGCACAAGATCTAACCCTCTGGATGCCCGGCGAGCACACACAAAATTCCCCATGAAGGGGCAGGGCACCCACAGATTTCGGTGCCAGGGCCATGCACGCTGCACGGCACCCAGGGCCGAGGAGCCAAGCTGGCACTGCTTTTGTGTGTGTGTGTGTGTGTGTCCCCCAAACCAACCCACCCACCCACACCAGGGCGCAATCCCAGAAAGAGGCGAGATTGACTTAACCCTGTACCTCTGTCCTCCTGCTCTTCAATTCGCCCATTGCAGATTTCCCATCCCAAGACCTGTATGTTTCCCTCGCCAACTTCACCTCCTTGTTGCAAAGGGGAAGGGGTGTCCAAAAAAACAAAACAAAACAAAATCCCCACCTCAAAAAAACCATGGAGGATTGAGGTTGGTATTTCCTGCCCCCATCCCCCGAAAAGAGAAAACGCGGCCCAACTCCAAACTGCCTTTCTGCCAGGTGTTCAGGGAAGGAAAATTAACTTGGCTCCCAAACTTTCCCGAACCACAAAACTCTCGTTCCGGACATGGCCGGCAGTTGCAAGCAGAATAAAATAAAAAGAAGGGAAGGGTAAGGGGTTTTTATTTTTTTATTTTAAAAGGGTGTGTGTTTCTATAGAAATGGAACCATGACCCGGCTCTCCGTTACGCATGAAAAAAGGCGCATGATTTCTGACTTGAGGTCGGCTTCTTAAGGAAATGGCAGGCTGAGGTTTGGAAACTCCCAAAAAGCGTGGAGAGTTCGCTGCCTCTCCTAGGAAGTTAAGGATCCGCCTGGAGGTAATAATAACACCGGCGCTGTTTGCTTCCGAAACCGGCGCAAAATGAAAATGATGATGAATAGGAAGTGTTAAATGAGGTCACAATGAGGACTAGCGGCTTGCTGGAGGACTTTCTAATACCGCAATTGAATAGCTGCGCGGAAGAAGCGTGCGCGCATAAAAAAACTTCCTGGTTAATTTAAACAGTTCTCTCTCTCATTATGAAAAGGGGGGGGGGACGGGGACGGACATATAACACTGAAATATCAAGTTGTTGTTTTTATCCACAGGGCTGGACTTTCAACTCTGTTTACAGGACTGCCATATATGAGAGAATGATTTATACAGTAACCTTTCATTTAGAATTTATCCATAATTCTGCGGTCGGGGGAAGGTAAGGAGAAGACGGGAAGCTAGGAAATCACTGCAGGACAAGATCTTGCCTCCGGCCTAGATGTCACAAGCAACGGCCAGGCTGAGAGCTCCTGTAGGCAAAGCAAAATCCTCGCCTGCAGAAATGTAGCAAGACAACCTTTCTCTCCGTCACCTAGGTCTCTAAAGCGCGAAGGCCTCTGGCTCCGTCAAACTGTCAGTCTTTGAGGTGCCCCCTCCCCCGTTTGCCGCAACTGACAGACAGGGCTGTCCCTCCGGAGCTAGATTTCTATTTGCAGGGGTTTATTTTATTTTATTTTGTTTTGGGGCATGGGTGATCTTCAGCCGTGTATGAGGAGCCCCGCTTTTACAGTCTTGTAGAGGTAGGGCCCCCAACCAGAGACCTATCACCTCATGGGCCATTTACTGACATGCAGACTTGCCTTCAGACAACCAGTGTTCACGTGAACTATCAAACATGCAGATAATTCGATATATCTGTTAATTGATGTGGGTGGTTTGTCCGGAATGTTTCTCCGAGTGGTGTGTGTGCTTTGGGAAGGAGAGGGGTGTGATTCATACTTTCATTCCAACGTTTTCCAGCATCCTCCCGCTATAAGCCCCTACAATTATTATTGCTCCACATTGCAAACGATGAAGTATTTGTTTTTTTGGCGTCGGCTGGCGTTTAGCCCCCACTTCAAAAGCCAATTCTATATCACTAATGGGAGCCTCAATCCTTCTACTCCCCCTCCCGTTTTCACTTCTGTCCTACTCGGATTTTTTTTTGGGGGGGGAGGGTGTTACACGCAATCCTGATTTTTAAAAGCTTGGGAGTTGACTCGCGAGTTTCACCGCTTAGCCAAGTCACGGCGCGCGGGGATTATTATTATTATTATTAATATTATTATGCGGCAGTCGGGAACAGCCACGTAAAATTCCCGGTTTCCCCCAAAGTCAAAGAATTTGGGATGAGTTTTGGGGGGAAATGAAGTGCGATTGGAAGAGGCGGCGACCGGAGAGAAGCATTCGGACCAACTGCGGCACTTTTTGCCCTTCGCAAACTTCACGGCGCTCCCCACCCCCCTTCCCGATCCTAAGCGTGTCTGCTCAGAAGCAAGCCCCATTCAGTTGCATGAGTTTTCCAGGTAAGCGGATGAGGATCGTGCTCTTAAAAATAATAATAATAATAATAATAATAATAATAATAATCCTCCGAGCTTCTACAGTCCGTGGCTCATCCCGTGGGAAAACTTCCTGACACAGGACAAAAGGCAGATTTACTCGCGAGGAAGCCCCGCTGATTTTCAAAGGACGCGTTGGAACTTTGGCCTGGAAGTAGGCCCTACAAGGAACCCTATAGTGCCTACTCATGAGTAAGTCCCATGACTTACTCATGAGTAAGCCACATGGGGCTTACTTCCAGGTGGAAAAGGGTGCAGGACCGCCGCTTTCTGAGCAGCCCGCCGGCTTAATATTGAGCAAAGCTAGTTTAAAGTTGGCAGCAGCTCTGCAGGGCAAATCCGACTAGCACGTGTTTACTCGGGAGTAAACTCCCACCGCTCCCACAGCTCGAGACTCGTACAAAGTGCCCTCCGGTGGTGGCACGCTTTTACCTATTGGGCTGTTAGTCCCGTTGAGTTCCACAGAGCTTTACTTTAGAGTAAACGAGCGAGCGGGTCGGGGGGGGGAGCCCGGAGCTCATCCGAGGAAGACGCGGGTTAGCGCGGGGAAGAGAAACCTATCGCCATCGATTAATCGAGCGATCGCTCCCTTCGATCAAGGCTCCCTGCGGAATACCCAGGCGCGAGGTGGGGTGGGGAAGGGAGGCGAGAGAAATCCTCTTTGAACTCGCTTCCCAAGGATAGATCGCCGCACTTAAAAGAAAGAGAGAGAGAGAGATCTATTTTTAGAACTGAAACCGGCTTGGGGTTGGGTGTGCGGAGGAAAATGGACGGAGGAGGGTAAAGGTTGGAGCGAGGAGGGTTTTTTTTTCCCCGTGCGGGGCGAGCGGGCGGAGAGGGTCTGGTGCTGCAAAGGCTGCAGCCCAGCCGGTGTGTGTGCGTGCGTGCGTGCGCGCGCCTTTCTTCCTCTCCCGTCCACCTTGTGCTCCGCAGAGCTCAAGATCTTACTGCTGACGAAGCGGCCTTCGCCGAGCCTGCCGCAGGGCCCAGCTTGGTTAGCCAGAGAGGGAGAGAGAGACAGTTAATTTTTACGCGCAGGATGGAGAGAGAAAGGGGAGGGGGTTGGAGAGAGGGAGATCTTTCCAAGGTTGGCGGGGTGGAGGGGAAGGGAGGGGGCACTTTTCAGCTCGAGAGCGAGAGGCTGGATCGAGGCCAAAGAAGGCAGCAGTTAGCGGCGCCCAGAGAAGCCCCGGCGTCTCCCTCTCCCTCTCTCTCCGGGTCTCTCCTGCTCTCCGCTAGGCGTCATGTTCAAGTTCAGCACGGCTCCCTTCTTCCTCCGCCCCCTTCGCCAGAGCGGCCATTTTCCGCTACATCTACCGTTTGCTGAGCTAGCTAGCTGCCAAGAGAAAGAGAGGTGGGGGGGGAGGGGGAGAGATGATTGCCACACACTCCCCCGTCTCTCCCCCCCTCCTCCTCCATCGCAGATTCTTACGCATTCTCCCCCCCTCCCCAATTCCATGCGTAAAAGCGCACCGGGTTTGGAGAGGTAGGACACTCCGCAGACTTTACAGCGCTTCGCATTCGCCACCTCTGCGCACCTCCCCCCCCCAAGCCTCCCCCATCACACATTAAACTCTGACACTTTGCACCAAGGACGGGTATGGTGGGGGGGGTCTTCATCTAGGGAAGGCACTACGGCAAAACGCGATGGGGGCTCTCCGAATAGGGACGCACTCTTTCCGTAACGGGGCATCCCCAAACACTCAGAGAAATGCACCCCCCCGGGTCTCTTTCCAACCACCCTGATCGTGCCAAGATCCTTTCTGTTTTGATTCTAACAAGACTCTCCCCTCCCCCAGCCCCCTCTTCCCGCCCGCCCCCCCAGCCCACCTGCCTTGGACTTTTTTCCTCTCTCTCCCCCTAAAACCCCACCTCCATCAACTTCTCCTGCTCCTCCATCAACCCACCCACCCGCTCCTCCGCCACACCCCACCAAGGAAATCAGGGTTTGGGGGGAATATATATATTAAAGGATTTGGAAACTGACGCGAAAAACTTACCATCACCCAAACGAAAGTGACCAGGGCAGCAGATCGGCTGGATGCCAACAGGAAGCCAAGGTGGCGGCCGGCGGGAGAGAGAAGGGGCTTATTTATTTATTTTTAAGGTCCCACCAAGTTGTTGTTGTTGTTTTTAATTTGCGGAGGGCGAAGGAAAGGAAACAACCTAACCTCCTCCCTGGGGTAAAAAAAAAATAACAACCCGAAAAGCGGGCCCAGATCTTCCTTTCCCTTCAGCGTTGGATCAGTTCTCTCCAGGCGCCTTCAGTAGATGACAACTTACCATCACCCAAACGAAAGTGACCAGGGCAGCAGATCGGCTGGATGCCAACAGGAAGCCAAGGTGGCGGCCGGCGGGAGAGAGAAGGGGCTTATTTATTTATTTTTAAGGTCCCACCAAGTTGTTGTTGTTGTTTTTAATTTGCGGAGGGCGAAGGAAAGGAAACAACCTAAGGTCCCAGCTCCGGAGAACCCGCTGCGCCGTGCCCCCCCCCCGGAGATGTCAGTGAAGTAGGGGAGGTGATGGTTTCTCTCTCTCCCCCCCCCAACTTCACCCCTCTCTCTCTTTTTGGTAATAAAATAAAATAAAATCCTGGGGTTATTTAGTTGCTAGGTCACATCGCCGAGGGTGGGACACACACACACAAACACCCAAATCCTTCCTGGGTTGTGAACTGAAGACGGGGCGGGGGGGGGTTTGCTGATGGACTTGGTGGGTGGTTGTTAACTCTAGAGAGTCATACAGAGGGGGTTCTTAATAACGGGGGGGGACGCGGTGGAAGCGGGTGAGACGGGGCAGCAGTAAAAAAAAATGTCTTGGGGAGGGGAGAGAGAGAGACCTCACTTTTCGTGGGACGCCACATCGGGGGCGCGGAGATTTAAAAATACTACTACTACTACAAATAAAAGAAAAAGCTGCTCTCTCTTTCTGTTGCTATAAGAAGGTTGCGTATGATAAATAGATATAGATATATCGCTTCCTGGTTAAAACCTCGTGGTTTTTTTTTATCAAAACAAGATTTGGGGCAGGAATGGGTAATAAAACAGGAGGCGCAGCGTCAGCAAGATTCCACTTCCTTTGGCAAACAAAATCCGGAGAGAGTGAGGAGGGCGGCGGGGGGGGACGGGACTGGTTGGGTAGATGGCTGGTGGTAGGCAGGGGAACCCTCACATATCCCCCCTGCCTTCCTGGGTAAGCAGGTCTCCGGCGGCGGCGGCGGAACCCATGACCGACATCTCTCTCTGGCGCGCGCTCTCCCTCCTCCCTGCCCGGGCTGCTAGGCTCCGCCCCTCGCTCCACCCCTTTCTCGCGTGGCTGGGGAGGAGGGGGGGCATTGGAGGAGTCTGTCAGCGCCAGGATGCGAGAGAGGGAGGGAAGGTGGCATTTGAGAGAATCTCCCTTGCCTTGAGCTAACCCCTCCACCGTCACCCTATTTCTTCCTCTAGCTCCCAAAGGCGGGCCGAGGAGGAGGTTTGATAAGGCGCAGTGCGGATTTACCTATAAGCTAAACAAGGGACACGGGTGGCGCTGTGGTCTAAAACACTGAGCCTAGGGCTTGCCGATCGGAAGGTCGGCGGTTCGAATCCCTACAATGACGGGGTGAGCTCCCGTTGCTCGGTCCCTGCTCCTGCCCACCTAGCAGTTTGAAAGCACGTCAAAGTGCAAGTAGATAAATAGGTACCGCTCCGGCGGGAAGGTAAATGGCGTTTCCGTGCGCTGCTCTGGTTCGCCAGAAGCGGCTTAGTCATGCTGGCCACATGACCCGGAAGCAGTACGCCGGCTCCCTCGGCCAATAAAGCGAGATGAGCACCGCAACCCCAGAGTCGTCTGCGACTGGACCTAATGGTCAGGGGGGTCCCTTTACTTTGACCTTTAAACAAGTTATAGCTTAGGGCCCCACTGTCTTGCCCCCCCCCCCAAGAAATGTTGGAGGGGGTGAAATAGTTGCCCAGATTGGCTGAGACAACCCATTCAGATGAGGGGGTATAATCAATGCTGGATTTACGTATAAACTAAACAAGCTATAGCTTAGGGCCCCACTCTCTTGGACCCCCCCCCAAAAAAAAATTGAAAGGAAAAAAACAACCTGGATGTATATTTCCAAAATATAAGATAAAAAACAAATAAAATAAAACCTACATGCAGCAACAGTGTTTTGTGTTGTGTAGGCTCCTAGGATGTAAGTCGTGGGCCCTGCCTGCTTCCTAAAATATCACTGGTTTGTTCATTTGTATATACAGTGGTACCATGGTTCTCAAACTTAATCTGTTCCGGAAGTCCGTTCCAAAACCAAAGCGTTCCAAAACTTTGATAAAATACATGTTTTCTGATGTGCAAATGGCTTGAGATACCTATTAGGTCCACAAATTACCATATAGCATATATTCAACAACAACAAAAAAACAGCGACAATTTGTTGTGGACAGCTCTACATTACCTTCAGGAGCTTAAAGGTAAAGGGACCCCTGACCGTTAGGTCCAGTTGTGTCCGACTCTGGGGTTGCGGCGCTCATCTCGCTTTACTGGCCAAGGGAGCCGGCGTACAGCTTCCGGGTCATGTGGCCAGCAGGACTAAGCGGCTTCTGGCGAACCAGAGCAGCGCACGGAAACGCCGTTTACCTTCCCGCCGGAGCGGTACCTATTTATCTACTTGCACTCTGACGTGCTTTCGAACTGCACCCGTTGTTATTATTATTATTAATTGTGTGTGTGTGTTTCACCTTTTTCCTCCAAAGAGTTCAAAGTGGTTTTCTTCCTCTGTCCCCACAACAACCCTGTGAGGTGGGGAATGAGGAGGCAGTGATTTTCTGCCTTCCCAACTAGGCAACCCAGTAAACTTCATGGCCGAGTGAGGATTTGAACCCTGGTCTCTGAGGTCTTAGTCCGACACTCTAACCGCTACGCCACATCCGATACAGATAATAATAAAATAAAATAAAATAATTAGCTGGAGATGAATCCTTTCCTTCCCCCGAAAGGAGCAACGTTGCGGTAGAAGCAACATAAAACCTTGCAATCCAAGAGGGGCAAATATTTATTGTTTCGGTAACCAGTTTGCATCTCGATTAAAACGAAACAGTCTGCGCACTGATCAGTCCGGGGGGGGGGGCTCATTTATAAAAAAAATAACACGCAGAGAGAGAGAGAGAAGGAGGAGGAGGAGGGAAGGCTGGAGGGAAGGGAGAGTTTCAGTTTTATTTATGGTGACACAAACCACTTAGCATGAACTTTCAAATTGCTGGCCTCAGCTAAAAAACCTACGTGGTTATCCTTCAAAGCGTCACCGCCCTGCCGCATGGGAAGGAGAAATCTTGACACGATCGCGTTAGATTTTTTTGCAAGCTGATTTGAATCCCTGTCTCCCATTCTCTCACATATGTACACACACAGACACACAAGTCTACGCACGCATACCAACGCCACAAAGGTTGCCCACACTTGGCTATTTTGTATTTTTTATTTTTAATGGTAACCTAAGGATCTTGGGCCTGGCCACAGCGCACGCAAGCTGGCCTTTTGCAACCCTCAAACCACCTCTGGTGAGCCCGCGGTTTTATTCTTTTTTAAAAAGCAGAGCACCCAGTCTCAATTTGCACTCGTTGACAACACGTGATCTGTCCCGGCAGACGAGGGCGAAGGTATGTCTCCCAAAAGCAGCTACCAGGAAGATGGCAAATCTGGGCGCAGAGACCAGATTTGCCAACTGCTGCAGTGGTACATTGGCCACCTCATGAGAAGAGAAGACTCCCTGGAAAAGACCCTGATGTTGGGAAAGATGGAGGGCGCAAGGAGAAGGGGACGACAGAGGATGAGATGGTTGGACAGTGTTCTTGAAGCGACTAGCATGATTTTGGCCAAACTGCGGGAGGCAGTGAAGGATAGGCGTGCCTGGCATGCTCTGGTCCACGGGGTCATGAAGTGTTGGACACGACTGATCGACTGAACAACAACAACAACACAGTGGTACATTGGGACGTGGGTGGCGCTGTGGGTTAAACCACAGAGCCTAGGGCTTGCCGATCGGAAGGTCGGCGGTTCGAATCCCCGCATTGACGGGGTGAACTCCCGTTGCTCGGTCCCAGCTCCTGCCAACCTAGCAGTTCGAAAGCACGTCAAAGTGCAAGTAGATAAATAGGTCCTGCTCCGGCGGGAAGGTAAAAGGCGTTTCCGTACGCTGCTCTGGTTCGCCAGAAGCTTAGGCTCTGGTTCAGTGCTGGCCACATGACCCGGAAGCTTTATGCCAGCTCCCTCGGCCAGTAAAGCGAGATGAGCGCTGCAACCCCAGAGTCGTCTGCGACTGGACCCAACAGTCAGGGATCCCTTTACCTTTACCTTTGCAGTGGTACATTGGCTCCCGAAGAAATCAGCTCCTGAACTCCGCAAACCTGGAGGTGAGTGTTCCAGTTTGCGAACGTTTTTCAGAAGCCGAACATCCAACATGGTGACTACAAGAAGCTCCTGCAGCCAATCGGAAGCTGCACCTTGGTTTTTCGAATGGTTCCGGGAGCTGAACAGACTCCTAGAACGAATTAAGTTCGACAACCAAGGTACAACTGTATTTGGAGGTAGACTGCCTTTGCCAAGGAAGGCTCTGCTGAGCCACGACTCAGAGTGTTTAAAAAAAGAGAGAGAGCATCTATTTCGGTCCATGGCAAGGGTGGGGAGACTGTGGCCCCTCCCCAGATATTTATGGGCTACAGTTCACATAAGCCCCCAAGCAGGCGGACATGCTGGGTGGGGCTTCTGAGAGTTGGGAGTTTAGGGGCGTCAGACGCCGGTGAGCTGTAACCGGTCAGTGGATCAGGGATGAGGAGCGGTGGACTCATAATCTGGTGAACCAGGTTCGCATCTCCACTCCTCCACATGCAGCTGCTGGGTGACCTTGGGCTAGTCACACTTCTCTGAAGTCTCTCAGCCCCACTCACCTCACAGAGTGTTTGTTGTGGGGGAGGAAGGGAAAGGAGAATGTTAGCCACTTTGAGATTCCTTCGGGTAGTGATAAAGTGGGATATCAAATCCAAACTCTTCTTCTTCCAATTATATAATGTCCTTGATCAGCCCATGATACCTGAAGGAGTGTCTCCACCCCCATCGTCCAGCCCGGACACTGAGGTCCAGCTCCCCTATATAACTGTGCTGGTTTCTGTAGGTGTGTGGGGAGTGGTGACGGGCAGATTGTGTTATCTCGCCTGGGGCCGGCTTCGTAAGAGCTGGTATGTTCTCTCTGGCAGCTCCCGAGGGCATGAGCAGAGATCATGGGGCGTGATGCCAGCTGGGACCAGAACACAGGGGAAGCGAAGAGAACAAAGAAGAGGAATTGGGGGGGGGAGGTTGAAGAGCAAACACAACAGGTGCAGAGTTCCTTAGCAACCAAGGCTCACCTGTGGCCTTAGGGCTGCACTCATTTGACACACCGAGAGGTGGAATCTGAACTCTTCCGTTCCCTCCTGAATCCCTGCCTGAAAGCACTGTTTCAGGCCAGATCAAATCCCTAAGCATTTTTGACTCACCACCTTGCACCTTCCACTGTTGACAGCCATCAGCACCCCCCCCCACACACAAAAAAGCTTGGCTACACAGCTTCTCAGAGAGAGCAACTTGTCTGTCGTCTTGGTGCTGTCCCTGGTCCTGAAAGACCTGCTCTTCTGATTCTGCCCATGAGCACGTCGGCTGCTGAGCCGTGCCGGTGGCCCTTCTAGTCCAGCATCCTGTTCTCTCAGTGGCTAACCGGATGCCTCACTGGGAAGCCCACGGGCAAGACCTGAGCGCAACAGCACCTCTCCCCACTTGCGATTCCCAGCAACCAGCAGCGAGAGTCATTGCTTGCCTCCGATAGCCAAGGAAGTGCATAGCCACTAGTAGCTGCTGATAGCCTTGCCCGCTGTAAATTTGGCTAATCCTCTTCTAAAGACATTCAAGTCGCTGCTCCTTGTGGAAGTGAGTTCCATAAGCCCTTCGCTTTTGCCTGTCCTGAAACAACCACTATTCAGCTTCATCAGATGTTACGAGAGAAGGAGAAATCTTTCCTCTCTTTCCATCACCTTCATTTCCCTGCCCCTTGCCAGCCATATCAGGGCCATATAAAATTTATGTGGGCTCCCAGTACCTTTCCAAGAACAATTCAAAGTGTTGGTGCTGACCTTGAAAGCCCTAAACGGCCCAGTAGACCTGAAGGAGTGTCTCCACCCCCATCATCCAGCCCGGACACTGAGGTCCAGCTCCGAGGGCCTTCTGGTGATTCCCTCCCTGAGAGAAGTGAGCTTACAGGGAACCAGGCAGAGGGCCTTTTCGGTGGTGGCGCCTGCCCTGCGGTATGCCCTCCCAGCAGATGACAAGGAGATAAACAACTACCTGACTTTTAGAAGACATCTGAAGGCAGCCCTGTTTAGGGAAGTTTTTAATGTCTGATGTTTTATCGTGTTTTTAATATTTTGTTGGAGGCCGCCCAGAGTGGCTGGAGAAACCCAGCCAGATGGGCGTGGTATAAATGATATGTTGTTGTTGTTTGTTGTTGTTTTCTTACGTAGGAAGTTCCTAGATAGCTTGGAACTGGGATAGGTCGGTTGGTTAGAGCCCGGAGCTTGATAATGCCAAGGTTGCAGGTTCGATCCTCGTGTGGGACAGCTGAAGGGGTTTGGACTAGACCAGGCTTCCTCAAACCCAGCCCTCCAGATGTTTTGAAACTACAATTCCCATCATCCCTGACCACTAGTCCTGCTAGCTAGGGATCATGGGACTTGTAGGCCAAAAACACCTGGAGGGTCCCATTACCGTCATTTGCTTAGGGGCCTCATCAAACCTAAATCCACTGTGGTGTAGTGGTTAAGAGTGGTAGACTCATAATCAGGTGAACCGGGTTCGCGTCTCCTCTCCTCCACATGCAGCTGCTGGGTGACCTTGGGCTAGTCACACTTCTCTGAAGTCTCTCAGCCCCACTCACCTCACAGAGTGTTTGTTGTGGGGGAGGAAGGGAAAGGAGAATGTTAGCCGCTTTGAGACTCCTTCGGGTAGTGAAAAGCAGGGATATCAAATCCAAACTCCTCCTCCTAAATCTGGCCCTGGGTGTTCTTAGAAGGCAGCGGTAGAAACAGAGAGAAATGGGGGGGGCGCTTTTGACTCCAACCCCCCCCCCCCGCCGGAAGGATTGCCCCTGAAGGACTTGCGTCGCTTGACAGAAAAAACCGCTCGCTGCTGCTTCAGTCGAAATTTGCTGCCAACTGGATAGACGGAGGTGGCTTTTGACGAGCTGATGCCAACATGAAGTTCAGGCCGCGTATTAAAAAAAACAACCAAGGTGTCCAGCGCAGACAATGCTAAAATGCCATCTGAGGTTCCCCCGCCAAGTTCTCACCACCGTTGGCGTGCCTGGCTCTCGACGCTGAGCCCCACGGCTATTTTTAACGGCGCATGGGGATTTGGGCTCTTAGCAGCTGGCCCAGCTCAAGCAGATTTGATCCCTAAGCTTAGCGGAACGGGAGAGGAAGCGTCCCTGGTGTCCCCTCGCCCTGTGCCAACCTGGGATGGCATTGGCCATGCCCAAGGTCAGCTGGCAAGGGAGTGGCTATGCTGTCTGTCCCAGATGGAGCTTACATTCTGCGAAGGGGAGATATGGACCTTTCGTTTGTCCTTTGGGAGCTAAAGAAAGTTTTAAAAAAATAGTATTTGTAAACTTTTTGGAAGCTAAACACAACAATAAAAAAGATACCTAGTTACAGGTGGGTAGCTGGTCTGCCATAGTAGAAACAAATAAAAATTCTTTCCAGTAGCACCTTAGAGCACCTTCCTGTGCATGCAGCTTCTTCAGATATCTGAAATCTGAAGAGTGTACATGCACACGAAAGCTCATACCAAGAACAAACTCAGTTGGTCTCTAAGGTGCTACTGGAATAAATTTTTATTTATACCCCGCCCTTCCCTGCCAAACCGGGCTCAGGGCGGCTAACACCAATAAAATCACAACAAAAACATAAAACAATTCATTAAAATACAGATTAAAATGCAATTAAAATTTAATTTAGACTGCAGCCTCATTTTTAAGTAGCCCACCAATCACACCAAAAGAATGAAACATCAGGGTTAAACTGAAACCAACCCAAAGGCCAGGTGGAACAGCTCCGTCTTGCAGGTCCCTGCGGAAAGATGCCAAATCCCGCAGGGCCCTGGTCTCTTGTGACAGACCGTTCCACCAAGTCGGGGCCAGTGTTGAGAAGGCCCTGGCCCTAGTTGAAGCCAACCTAGCATCCTTGTGGCTCGGGACCTCCAAAAAGTTATTATTTGAGGACCTTAAGGTCCTACCCGGGACATAGCAGGTCCTACCCGGGACATAGTGGTCCCTTGGGTATGAGGGTCCCTTAGGTATGCTTAAAAAGCAACAAGGTCGGAGAGACAGTGAACCGGCTCCCTGCTGAAAAAGTTTGCTGGCGCCTGTTCAAGACTATCTGGATAGGACGTGTCCATACTTTCTTCCTATATGCATCAAAACGTAAGGTTGTCATCACACTGCAGTTTGCTTGACCACCGATAGGGTTGAGACTAAGGGGAAGGAGGCGACTGAAAGGCAATGCTACCACCCGGACGTTTTGTAAGTCAGGAGGCGGGCAGGTGTGGGCTGGCTGAGGGCAGGCAGCGCCCCATTCATCCCAATGGACCAGCCCTCCAGTGTCGCGAAGCTCAGAAGAAGAACGGCTTCCCCGCGAAGCTGTCTGGAGGGCTGGGGAACAACCGTGCACTTCTTTCCCGTTTGAAGAACATAGCAACGGGATATA